>JABAYD010017258.1:0-11060 GCA_014822095.1 Diplotaxis tenuifolia
TGACTGGCACTCAATGACTAGACGAACTCGCCTAGGCAGTTCGATCTATTGTCCAGCTCTACCAATTGAACTACGTTCGGCTTGATCCTCGAAAGGGGTACGTAGGCAGCCTTTCATAAGGTTCAGTCCGAAATCAATCAAAGCCTTTTTCTTATCTGTTTCGTCTTTTGTTATCGAGCTGCGACTCAACCAGGTTTAGGGTTTTATGTTGCTAGAACTAGGAAACTTGCTGACAGCCCTGCGGCCAAAGCCTTTTGTAATCTCTTGTAATGATCGCAACGCTCTTACGCAAATTCGAAATAAGATCTACTTTCTTTATAATTTTGTTTTGTCATTCTTTTCATACTTTTCCGCATTTATTTTGGTTACTTGTCGTTGGCTCTCGCAGAGATCCGAGACCTCTGGAAAATTAAGGTTTTCCTAAGTTTTCTTATTTTACGGAAATCGACGGTGCGAATTTTGGTTCCCACAGTTTGGCGTTAGAAGGAGGGGGGCTTCGGATTACTCTTACTCCTAGCCGCAAGACGCTTGACCAAAGCCATGTCTGGAAGTATAGACGAACTTCAAGTACATACTGCTCCTATGGCCAACGTTTATGCAAACGCCTTAGTTCTCAAAAAAATCAAAAACCTAGTCGCGACTCTTTGCCTCGGAAAGAGCACAAATCGAACTCATGATTTCTCCATCTATACAAAAAGGGAAACGATAAAACCTATCAAACCCCGCAACTAAATTGGAGAAATCTCACCGTGCGAGGGTTTAACCAAAAGATGTTACCCAAAACCTTTTCAGAAAAACAAAACTCGCTCTCCTAGAAACTGCGTAAGAAACCCCTACGTTACTAGCGGAAAAACCCTACGTTACTCGTGGCAAAAAGGGAGCATAGAAAATCGGAAACACAACATTCAGCTCGCCAGTGGATGAGCTGGACCAGTCCTTTAGCTTCTCTCTCGATTCTCGATCACACAACTTTTCATTTCATCTCAATCGGTGTTTCCGTTGAGATTTTACGACGAAAACAAGTCAGCTCGACGAATCGAAATTGTCCACGCCAGCTCGCCGTATGAGGAGCTGGACAGGCTCACCCAGCTCGCCGTACGGCGACCTGGACAGATCCTCGAGCTTCTCTCTCGGTTCTCGATCACACATCTTTTCGTTTCGTCTCAATAGGAGTTTCCGTTGAGATTTTACGACGAAAACAAGTCAGCTCGACGAATTGAGATTGTCCGCGCCAGCTCGCCGTACGGCGAGCTGGACAGGCTCACCCAAATTTCGTACGGCAACCTAAACTGCTCCTCTAGCTTCTCTCTCAATTCTCGATCGCACAACTTTTCGTTTCGTCTCAATCAGAGTTTTCGTTGAGAGTTTACGATGAAAACAAGTCAGCTCGACGAATCAAGATTGTTCGCACCAACTCGCCAGTGGACGAGTGGACAGGCTCACCCAAATCGCCCAATGGCAAGTTGGACAACTCCTCGAGTTTCTCTCTTGAATCTCGATCGAAAGGCTCTTCGTTTTGTCCCATCGAAGTAATCGATGGAACTTTACGATAAAAACCGCAAGGACTTGTTTTCCCGTATAAGTTCGAATCGATCGTCTAAAACGGCAATGGTCAACTTAACACCAAAGTTGCCTAATCTATACGAGAGATCTTCAGGCATCAAAGCATCGCTCCCATTTTCCGCTGAACCAAGTGAATCACGGACAAACATCTAAAACACTTGCGACAAAACAAAACGAGAGCAAATGTAGAAGTAAATACGACAAAGGGAACATGTCCTCACTGCTCGTCGACTAAGCATATCGCTGGTTAACTGATTCATCCCGCTCAAAAATCTTCAAAAACATTTCGTGACTAGATTTCGGTGAAATAACCTTCAGTAAAACTCCACGAGTGACTCAAAGAAACTTTCACCGAAGAATTAAAACAAAAGCGGAAACGGTTCTCGGAAATCTGCGGAAATATCATTTACTTCGACATCTCCATATGCGGCATACTTTACTAAATTCATAAAACTAGTCGCACGTCACTTTCGCAAAAATCTTCCATCTAATCAGATCATGTCATACGAAGAAACTTTCAAAAGTGAATGTCACAAATTTTACGAAAAAGTATTTTTATAGCAAAAACAATGATGTATGATCCGACAATGGACGACCAGTCTGAACTTTATTTCCTCGTACCACGATATGAAATATCTCATTCTTTAGCCTTGGATGGTCTGAGATTCTCCACAAGTTGGACATGATCAACAAATATTGTGACGATATTCAAAGAGAGAGAAAGAGAGAGAGAGATTTCTCTACCTTAGAATAATATTATGTGGGAAGAAGTGAGTAAGGAATTTGAAAACTTACTCCACATATTTATAAGCAAAATTTTACTATTCATCTTTGGACTTTTGGTCATTAAAGTTCTGCCTAATTCTACCAAACTTGCCTAACAAGTTCAAACCGCCCACAAGAACTCTACAATTCTTACGGGATGGGGGGCTAACCGTTGGGGTCAAAATTGGTTACGACGGTATCAACGACCAAACTCTCCGCAAAATTCAAAGTAGGTTTGTAAAAGGTACGAGAACAAATCGGAAAGAATTCTAAAAACTTCCCGAACACAGGAACTCTGTAAACCTAACAATCGCAACTACAAAAATATCGGAAAATCGCCGAAACATTAGGATTGACCGGGATCGTCAAGCTCGCCGGACCGGCCAGGATAAACCAGCTCGTCCAGCTCGTCGACAAGCGAACAGAACGAGAAGTCCAGCTCGCCGGTCAAGACAAGCCAGCTCGCCGGTCGGCCAGCTGACCAAGCCAAGACGTCCAGCTCGCCGATCGGTGAGCTGGCAAAGACAAACTAGCTCGCCGACCGGCGAGCTAACCAAACCATTTGACCCGATACCGACTGAGCCAAACCGCATTGTCCGCATTACCTGGACATGATGCATACATCTCTCGACTCGATCACACTCCAAACCACGACCGGAACATCTCTCGCTTCATCCCGATTCGCATTGTCGTTGGAAATACGGTATAAACCGCAAGAAGCTTGTTTTCACGTAAAGACTAGAGTAAATTGTATAAAACGGTAACGGTTAGACGAAACAACAAAGGTTACAAAGCTATACGATTCACTTGATACATTTTACGAAAAACGACATCATATCACGGAACGATCTCTTCTTAACTAGTAAAAATGGTTAAAAGCGAAGAACAGCCCGAAAGGTCCTAAAACGCGACAAAGGCCCACTTACAACCTTAGACGAAATCCAGCCCAATAATATGATGACGGTTTATCTGGGAAAGTTAGGTTAACTTGACGTTCCTAAATTTACGGAAATCGATGGTGCAGATTTTGATTCCCAAAGTACCGAAAGTTGAATTAAAACAACTTCCAGCTGGAACACGACTTCCTTTACAATAACTTAGACCATGTAATAGTCAACGCTAACTTAACAAGCGGAGAACTAACTATGTTGCTAAATAAGCTGCACAAGTATCGCAAAGCTCTTGGATATTTTCTCGATAACACTCCAAGAATCTCGCCCAGTTTATACATGCATAGGATACACCTGGAAGACGAGTCAATGTCATTTATTGAGCATCAACGTAGACTGAATCCAAATCTGAAAGAGGTGGTGAAGAAAGAGATAATTAAGATTTCAGAATGCGGAATTATTTATCCAATTTCAGACAACAATTGGATCAGTTCGGTACATGTGGTTCCTAAGAAAGAAGGAGCTACAATGGTAAAGAATGATAAAAATGAGCTGATTCCTATGAGAATTTTTACTGGTAACAGAATGTGGATAGATTACAGGAAGCTTAACGCTGCTACAAGAAAAGATCATTTGCCTCTACTCTTCATAGATCAGATTAGGGATGTTAAAATGGGCAAAAAACCTAGCCCAACCCAACCCAAAAAAAACCCGACCTAATTTATACCCAACCCACAAAAACCCAGAAACATCAAGGTTGTATTAAAACCCAATATAAAACTCAATAGGGATATAGGTTAACCCATGGGTACCCAAACTACTTTTTTTGTTGTAAAGATATTATGTAAAATATTTATATCTTTTTGTATACATAATCAAATTATACATTTTATATACTAATAAAAAGATAATTTAATACCTATACATAAATATTAATATGTTAGAAAGGCTTGCGAACATCAGATGTTAGAAATGCTTGCGAACATCAGATGTTAGAAAGGCTTGCGAACCACAAGTACTATTTCTTTCTTGATGGGTATTCAGGATTTTTCCAATGATATCTATCCATCCGAACTACCAAGAAAAGACCACATTTATTTGTCCATACGGCACTTTCACATACCGCATGATGCCCTTTGGGCTTTGTAATTCTACTGCTACCTTCCAGAGATATATGATGTTTATCTTCACAGATGATCGAGGATTTCATGGAAGTCTTTATGGATGATTTCTCGGTGTAATGGTCCAAATTTACATAATGCCTTAATAACTTGTACAAAGTATTAGCAAGATGTGAGGAGAAGAATCTTGTCATGAACTGGGAGAAATGCCACTTTACGGTCAGTGATAGAATTGTTTTAGGACACAACGTTCAGCAGCAGGTATAGAAGTAGATCGAGGAAAAAAAATCAAAGTAATGACCGGTCTGCTGACACCCACCAACGTGAAAGGCGTGAGGAGTTTTCTTGGACACGCTGGTTTCTACAGTAGATTCATAAAATACTTTAGCAAAATAGCTAGACCTCCAGTGCAAAGAGGTAAAATTCAAATTCACTCCTGAATGTTTATAAGATTTTGAGGAGATCAAATCAGCTTTAGTAAACGCCCCTATTGTGCACGCTCTTGATTGGAGTTTACCCTTCGAAATAATGTGCAACGCAAGAAATACGGTGTACGAGCAGTACTTGGCCAGAAAAAAAAGGATAATAGATTACATGTTACCTACTATGCTAGTATGACTCTCGATGATGCACGGAGAAATTACGCAACAACAGAAAAGGAACTAGTAGCAGTCGTCTACGCTTTTGAAAGTTTCGTCCCTACCTAGTTGGTTCGAAGGTAGTTGTTCACACTGATCACGCCGCCTTAAAATTCTTAATGCAAAAGAATGACACAAAACCATGAAGTTTAAGATGGATTCTCCTCCTACAAAAATTCGACATCGAAATCAAAGATAAAAAGGGTGTGGAAAATGGAGTCACATATCATCTTTCTTGAATAAGAGTTGACAATGACGTTCCAATCGATAATTCCCTTCCCATAGAAAATGTATTTCAAGCAGAATCAATGTTTATCGGTACTCTTCACATTACATCTGAGAAAGCCTCGATCGACACTCCCCGGGACGTATCGATCGAAACCTTTGATGACCATCAAAATCCGACACAAAACAATGCGATATTTAGCATAGATATCAATCTAGCTCGCCACCTTCGCAAACCAATATAGGTTCTCCTGGTGGTAGAATTTAAGTCGGGGGGTGTGTGTGTTGACTACATCCAGTTCAGATAGACCATGGTATGCCGATACAGTGAACTATCTTGCTGCTGATGTAGATCCAGACGCATTTTCAGGATATACCATGAAGACGTTTCTAAGAGAGATTCGACGATATCATTGGGACGAGCCTTATCTCTATAAACATTGTTCTGATGTAATATACAGATGTTGCGTAACAGAATCAGAATTTCAAAACATCATATTCCACTGCCATGAATCAGATTATGCGGGGCATTTCGCAATTTTCAAAACAGTATCTAAGATTCTACAAGCAGGCTTCTGGTGGCCTACCATGTTTCGAGATAATCAATCCTACATAGCACAATGTGATCGCTGCCAACAAAGAGGAAAAATCAGTAAAAGACACGAAATGCTACATAATTTCATATTTGAAGTTGAAGTGTTTGATTGTGGGGGCATGGACTTTATAGCCGCTTTTTCTTCTTCATACAGGAACAAATATATTCTAGTTGCTGCCGACTATGAATCTAAGTGGGTATTAGGAGTAGCACCTCAACGAACGATGTTGTTGTGTCGTCAAACTTTTCAAAAGTATCATTTTCCTTAGGTTCGGAGTTCCTCGAATGGTAATAAATGATGGGGGTTCTCATTTCATCAACAAAGTGTTTGAGAAGCTGCTTTTGAAGCATAAAGTCCACCATCGAGTTGTTACGCCTTATCATCGTCAGACCAGCTGACGAGTAGACGTTTCCAACCATCAAATCAAGAAAATCTTGGAAAACACAATAGGAAAAACAAGACAATTGGTTTACAAAATTGAATGATACACTTTGGGCTCAGAACTGCGTTTAAAATGCCACTCGGAACTACACCTTTTCATCTACTATATGGGAAACCATGCCACCTTCCGGTGGAGCTAGAACAGAAGACAGCATGGGCGTAATAACGATGAATTTCGACGTCAAGCCCGCTAGGAAAAGAAGATTGTTTCAGCTGAATGAGTTAGAAGAAATCAGACATCACGCTTATGAGAACTCAAAGCTATACAAAGGAAAGAAAAAAAGCTTATCGCGACAAGATGATCATTTCTAGACATTTTGAGCCAAATGACCAGGTGCTTCTGTACAATTCTCGTTTAGCAATATTTCCTGGAAAATTGTGTTCATGCTGGTCAGGTCCCCTTACTATTAAGGGAGTCAGATCCTACGGAAACATAGTGCTCATTAAGTCTAAGGGGGAATATTTCATAGTAAATTGACATAGAGTAAAGCACTATTGGGCAAATACGGAGATACCTGAGAAGCAAATCACATGTATGGGATTGCAACCTACCAATTCATATGGCATGACAGTCGAGCTAAACGACGTAAAATAAGCGTTGAGTGGGAGGCAACCCACTGATAATGTATTTTTCTTATTTATAAAAATAAAAGAGATCCAAGTCGTCGAAGGCCCGAATCGACCGACACGAGCCGGTCAACATTGATCGACCATGACACATCCGACGATACCTCCATTCCATCGATCGATCCCAAGTTCGGTCATGTATTTCGATTCTACTTGTTAAATTGGGTCCATATGATATATATTTTCCAACATAACTTTGACAGATGTTACACTGTACAGTGTAATTTAAGTCTATGAGAGGTTTACTGATATTAGGTTTTTCAAGATTTTTATTAAAAATGTTGTTAAAGAAAAAAAAGTTTTATTTCGTCAAGAAGGGGATGATGAACTTATTAGATTTTGCTTGTTATCTAACCACTCTTTAGCACCATTATAGACTTACTGATTGCAGATAGTACAAAAGATACTAATACGGATCAACATGTCAATTATCCACACTTGATGAGATTGTTTGAAGGAACCAAAGTTGACCTCAAACCTAAACCTAACTAGACTGCTTGTTTTGGGGCCTGGTATACATGGGATCGGATTCTTCAAACAAGTCTGGAAGGTAAATTCTTGTGTAGATTTATCACCTTCTCTCTCCTTTTCGGCCCTAGATATATAGAAGAAAACCGAAAAAGAAAAAGAAAAAAAAAAAATATATATACACATAGGTATTAGTTAGGTGGAATCCAAATATGACTTGGTGGCTACAACCATTAAGGCTTGATTCATAAGAATTCCAACAAAAAGAATTCAAACGGGACTTGGTGGCGCAATCATCAAGGTTCGATTAAAATGAATTCTTGGATATATGTCAAAAAGAAGTGAACAGGACTTAGTGGCTGGATTCATGAAAGCATGTCCAATCTTAGTCAATGATTCTGCAATGGAAGCAGACTTTGACAGAGAGAGAAATGAGTAGAGAGAGAAGATATGAACTAACTTTTACATGCAGGTCCAGATACTTGTTTGAAAATCCTTTCATCCTGTGATCGATGTTCCCAATGTAAAGTCTGCACTTTAATTTATGTAAAGAAAATCGGTTGGTAGGGGGAATGTCAGACAGGATTTGCGAAGTTGTTGGCTAGGTGAATTTGGTAACTAAGCTAGGATATGATATAATGTGATTATGTGATTATGACTTCTTAGATGTGGATTGAAATATTGTAGAGGTGATGATTCTAAGTTTTAAATCATGTGAGTCCATGCTGTTTTCAAACATCTTTCATAAAGACTCCCAATCTGTTTTGCTTGACGACAAGAAAAAGAGTAAATCTAGGGGACTTGATATACCATGGATTTACCCACTTTCAGCCATGGTATATAAGTGTTTTAAGATATAATTATTACTAGATTTTAATACGCACGTCCGTGCGGATATTTTTCATTTTACAAATGTATTTGATATTATTACAATATTTTAAATGTATATTTTCTTTTTTAATATTATACATTGTGTAACTTTATAATATTATTGTTTCTATTTTTTATTCAACGTTATTAATATAGAATGATTCGCTTAATACATTTTACTTTGTTATTAATTTTTATTCTTAACCATATAAAGAAGATAATATTATTTTTATCAAATTTTATTTTCTTATTTTTGTTAGTAATATCGTTATTAACCATATAAAGAAGACAATATATGGTTGTAGGTATAAACTTTTAACCTATATTAATAAATATATTTTTGAAAAAATATTATATAGCTTAAAAACTTTTAACCCATTTTATGATGAGTGATCATTTATTTATATGAAATAATTTAAAAAATAAATATTTGTAAATTTACCTATTTAATATAAAACTATTATATAATTTACGAATTTTAACCCATTTTAATGATGAGTGATAATTTATTTAAATGAAATAATTTAAAAAAATCAAATAGTGTTAATTTACCTAATTAATATAATTTTTTCATATTTAATTAATTTAACACTTTTATTTTTATATAATACATAATATAATTACAGAATTTAATAAAATAATATATTTGTTTCTTGTTTTATAATAAAGTTTTAGCTAACATTGAATTATAAAAATATTATATTTTTAATTATGAAATTAATTTATACAGTATTTTTATAAAAATATTTAAATTTTTAAATAAGATTTTTTTAGATTCTTTTTTAACAGGTTTTGTTATAATTAAAAAGTAAAATTCAACTTTATATTTGGTGTATTATTACTTTAAATAATCAAATATGTTATATTAACTAATTCTTTAAGTAGTTTTATTATGTAAATTTTTCATATTAACTAATTGTTTAAGTAGTCTTATAATGTAAATATTTCTTCGTAACTCAATATGGACCATAATTAATTATGTAACACATTAACAAATTTAAAACAGTCCAAAACTTAAATAACAACTTTAATGGTAGATAAATTTAGGCCTCTATTTTAATAAAGTAGATGTTTTGCAGTCTTTTAAGATTAATTGCAGGTATGTTGTGGAGAAATATGGTGACTTTGGAGGCTTTTGGAACCTTTTGATGTGCAGAACTGCACATACGCGTCAGATATTTAGGTATGTATGAAGAACTTTCCACCCTTACATGGAGCCCATCTTCCGACGGAAAATAGGGATTTGCGTTAGTTTTCCAATGCCACTGGTCTAAGGTCAATCAGCATCATGTAGTGGAAGTTATGCATGTTTTACTAAAGAAAGGTCAATTTGCCTCACGAGAGGAAACTGTCGAGGAAGGAGTGTCGATAGATGGTGCACCCTTGGTGTCGATCAACGGTGATCCTAGAATGCGGACCGGGTATATTTTATAACTGACTTAGGCCCATAAGTCACCACAAATTATCAGAATGACCTCGCACGACCTGAAACCCCATTTTACGGTTTTCTAAGCTGTTGTCGACGGCTATGTTTCATTCTATTGAGAGAGAGAGAGAGCCTAGTATTGGAGAGAGATATCTGAACACCTTGAGAGAGGGAAGATCTTGAAGTCCCTTTGTTTCTTTACTCTATTTTGTCTTTGAATTTATTCTATCTACTGCAGTATTATTCAGATCATCATAATGTTTTCTATGAATATGTCTGAGTAATTCTATTGTTAGATTTAGGGTTTTAAAAGGTTCACTTATAATTTGTTAACTATGTATTGTTGATAGGGTGATCTAGTTAGTTTCCCATCTTCTTGTTCTTACTGCTGAGGTTAGGATTGATAACCCTAAACTTATATCTTAGGATTGATTTGGCACAAGTGAGAGCTTGGCATGTTTCATGAATAAAACTAGTATGATCTGATTAGCTAGGTGCACACAAGAGTTGTTCTAGGCGGTTAGAGAACACACCAAACCTATTTAAAACTTGCTAGAAGTAATGTCGATCGACACTCTGTAGGATACATCGATCAACAATCAATACGAGACATCGATTGATAATCCATAGGATACGTCGATTGACACTCCCTTAGGACTTTCATACGAGAGTTGAGTTTCTAGGTCTAAGCATTAGATAATCTATACATGCGGAAGTTGATAGATTATATTTCAAGTTTGAGCTAGAACAAGTTTGTTATAAATCTTTAACAACTCATTTAGTGTGCATACCTATCAAACCCCGAGATTTCACCTAAGTCTAGCTTTTCCCTCATCTTGATAACCAATAAACAACATTTATTTATTTTAGTAGCTTAAAACCAATATTGGCTAGCATTACTTTGAAAACAATAAATCTATTGTATAATCTTAGAATCTATATGGATTTGATCCCTAATTACTACAACTAAACCTCTTATTTGAGAGAGTAAATTGCTCAAGGTTAATTTGAGCGTATCACAATGCTAAATGACAAATGGACCAGAGGAGATGGAGCAGTCTGAAGCTTCACTGGTACATGGCTTTAGAAGAGCAACAACGAAATGGAGACTTGTTTCCCAACAAGTAGCTGCTTTCAACCTCACTAGCCAACTTTCAACAGTCAAGCTAAATGACTATAACAAAACGCTTAGTGGGAGGCAACTCACTATTAGGTATTTTTACTAAGTTTTTATTTAGATTCACACTTATTTTGCCAACATCGACTGAAGAGAGCCAGTCAAAATCGATCGACAAGTACGACACCTGGGGTGATCGATGGAGTCACCTTTCCATCAATCGATAGTGTTTCCGGTTAGGCATATCATTCTAATTTTTTACATTAAGCACTTTTGATTTATTTTTCTACATATATCCCACTGATTTACACTG
>JABAYD010017264.1:0-20746 GCA_014822095.1 Diplotaxis tenuifolia
CTCATTCTGTCAAAAGCTTCGAAGACTTTTAGAATACCCTCAATAGAATGTTGAGTTCCATCCGCAAAAACCATTAGATCATCAGCAAAGCAAAGATGGGTGAGGCCAATATTTTTGCACTTAGGGTGATAGCCAATATCGCCATTACCAGCCACTTCATCTAACATTTTTGATAAAACACTCATGCAAATCACAAAGAGATATGGAGATAAAGAACAACCTTGCCGAAGTCCTCTTTTACTCTGAAAATAACCCACCAGCTCATCATTAACCCTTAGTCTTCTCTTTACTCTGACTGTGGAAATGACGATGACAAAGCTTCTAACGAGGGAATCAAGGGTTTCTTTCTTATTGTTCCTTTTGGGTCTTCAAGTTGGGTCGGGTAATTTCTGGTTGGACTAAACCCGGCTCAACTTTTGGTTTACCCGGAAACGTATCTACTCTATTATTATATAGTTTCTTATAGTACTGTCTTTAACTGTGTAATTATTTGTAACATCTAGATACATAAATAACCTCAGTTCTAAGCCTTCTGTTTAATCCTACTGTCTAAATAATTCAAGATTTTTATCAACCCAAACGCTGTTCTGTATTCAATACTAAACTCTGAAAATTGATTCAACAGATCCTCACATTGTTTTTGTTCTTCTATGCAGAAGCAATCCTATCCATTTCGATCCTCCATGTATGCAACAGCAGCAAACCTCATACACGTAAAAAAGATCTTGTTGTTATAAGTCATTCTTTAATTATCTACCCTATTAAACAAGCAAATTGTAAATAATATCCTAGAACTAAACAAAAATTCCCAATGCAGCAATCGAACTCTAGACATATACAGCGAATCACATTGCATTAAGTACTTCCAATATACACGTTACATTCTTAAATCTAAACAATTAGTTTTAAAGTAATCAACTGTACTCAGTGTCATAAACAACAATCCCAAAGAAGGAGATCAATACAACTAATTCAATTTATATCAGATTCGTAATTTTTTAATGACATTGTCTACACTAATCCAAAGACATGCAATTCAAAAGAGTTGATCACTTAACATCTACCACGCAAGTAAAAGACTTGCCAGCCATACTGAATACAAACTATAATAACTCGTAATCATAAAAGAAATTATATTTACCTCATATCAAGACATTGTAAATATCTTTAAAAGCAACTGATTCAGTATATATATATATATCAGATTCGTAATGAAGAAGTATCTTCGACCAATTACTCTGTCTAAACACATCTGAAAAATGGAGAAACTGACGGTAACAGAAGATTTCAATAAAGCAACCCTCTTCCCTTTTCACGGGTACTATCAACATTTGATCTACAACACAGACAAAGCCAAAGAGAACATAAGTAAAAGTTAAGTCAACTGATAAATGGCTAAACCAAAGAGAGCACTCACACAGGCACAAAGACAGCGTCAGGTTGCAACCAACTACGCCGCTCAGCCAAGGGGAGGTCGTCTAACGTAACGCCAGACTCTACAGGAGAGACGTTGGTAGGTTCATGTCACGTCTTATACATCCGTCCCTGAGCAATACAGAAGAGAAGTACATGGAGGATGAAGAAATTGATAATGAGGAAGTATCTATGACCAATTACTCTGTATAAACAAATCCAGACAGTTGCAGTTCACCAGAGTTGATCATTAAACATAAAACAAGAACTAAAGAGTTGCCAAACATATTGTATATCAACATAGCTATGTATTCTTTACCTCATATCAATGAACTACTCCTGAATAAGATAGATTGATGTCTGTTTCTTATATTATTCATCTTTCGTTTTATTAAATTCTGAAACATATATATACAAACCATTAGCAACATGTATTTAAGCGTCTAACTATAATCTTATTTTCTAAATCAGAGAATCTATACCTTCTCATGACCCATGCCTGATATTTTTCTCAACTTCTCTGTCTCCATGTCATCAAATAATCCCAGGAAACATGAAGAAACAGCTGTTTTCGAAGGCTCCAACTTCAGGGGTTCTGGTTAAATAAATAAAAATCAGAAATCGTGACTTTGACCTGAAAATACATGCAGAGGGACAAGAAACGAAAGTTCAACTTTAAAGTGATGCTATACCGATCGGAGACATAGACGTTGTTTGGTTTTGTTTACTTGAACCCAATCGGGCTTTTGCACTTTCCGTCTTCGTATACCAAAACATCGGCCGATCTACAAAATAGTCAACATATAAATCTCAGCTGTTAGAAACAAAATTAAAAGACCTTAATCTAAAAAGGAGAATTAACATTTAACCAAAATGTCTTGCCTTGATGCCAAATTACGCGATGCAAGAGTTTATAACTAAAAGGTAATTTGAATTTAACGAGATCTTAGATTTTACTCGGGAGAAAAAGACGATCGTATATGTGTAAGGGTTTTTGTTGAGATTGGATCGGTAGAGTTGTTGTTTAAAAGAAAAAAGAGAAAAAAAGTTTAAAAGAATCGGCAGAGTTAACAGGAGTTATCAAAAAGTGGTTACACGTGTTGGTTGCTTTCCCGCAGAACAAAAGAGAATCGGCAGAGTTAAAGACTTGGAGCATCTTTTGTGGATGAGTCTTTTCCCTGCCTTTCTCACATATATATAATATTAATATACTTTATTTTTAATTTTTAAAGTTGCATTTAGCCAACTAGGTACCGTCCGTTTGTTTTTGAGCCCCTTCCCACCGGGAGTGGAACGGATGGGATATCCGAGATATTTTGGGATATCCGGATCCGGATCCGGATCTGGACTCAAAAAATTACTTTCCGGATTGGGACTTTCCGGATGTCCAGGATTCGGATATCCGAATAAAAACTCGAATATCCGCGAATAACCGGATCTATCTTTTAAAAAAATAAATAATCAAAATTAAATTTAAGAATTAAACATATATTTATCCAGTTAAAAAATAGTTTTATGCAAAAAAAGTTTAAAAATTTAATAAAACTAAGCTTTTGTTATTTTAAAAATATTATAATATATCTATATAAATTTAATTATATTTTAAAAATATTTAATTGGTCTGTGATCCGGATATCCGGACTAAAATTTTCACTAGCCGGATCCGGATCCGTAAAATCACTATCTGGATCCGGATCCAGACCCACGGATATCCATTTTTCAGAGCGGATCAGAACAAATCTCGGATCGAATATCGGGTAGCAGATAATATTAAGTCCCAACCATACTTTTCACCGGGACGATTCTTCAGATTTTTGTTTCTCTTCCCTCCTTTTCACATTTTTCAAGTTATTATCATCACTAGAGTTTTATTGAAGCACAAAATGTTCTTGCCTTAAGTTTGAAGCGTTGACAATTTTCTATTTAAGAAACTATGATAGGTCCGCCCTACGGGCGAAAAATTATAATAAAATTATTTTATATGAATCATATTATTTTATGAAACATTTAAAGTTGTTGTATATTGAAAAAAAAATATTATAAATAAATAAATAATGAAAATAATTTTAAGATCATATTGTTATTTTTAATAAAAAAAAAAAAATCTAAATATTCTCAATTTATTTTACTTTTTACCATTAAATAATATTTAATTTACAATTACTATCTTTGTAATGTTTATATACGCTCAACTTAATGCTTTTTTGTATATTCTTGATTACAATATTAAGGATTAATGCATCTATTAATGGTTTAGGGGGGTTTAGAATATGTTTTTGGTCCAAAATTTTTAAAAAATCACTTTTTAAAATTAATATCACATTCTAATTCAATATAACTTCGATTTCTGTAAAATTTCAGTCATTTGAAAGATTACTTTTTTTTTATTTTCTTACTAATTAACTTTAATTTTTATTGTTTTTGTTACATTTCATACATTATTGTAATTTTTGAACCTTTTTTATTTTTTTGTGAACATAAATGAAAAACCGTTGTTGGCATGTTGTTGTTTAATGTGGTATTACTTTGTCTTCTCTTATGATTTCCTCATATTTCTTACTCTTTTTGTTAGGACTCAACCTTGGACAACACTTGGTTCATAACATATATTATTAACAGGGTAAATTGCAAGTGAACTTTAAAAAATACATTTAATTACCAAATGAAGTCTATTAAGTAGATAACTAATATTGTTTAATTGGTCAAATTGTAGATATGTCAGATTTACAACTTTTCTTTCACATTAGTTTCTTACTAATTTAATGGACCCTCCCCCTAAATCTACAACCTTATATATTTTATGTTTTTTTTTCTTAAACCAGCTGTCTGAAAAATGTAGTATTATCTACAATCCTAATATGTTATCGGTTTAAACCACTATGCATTTAAACGTCCAAGCATTCTAAAGGATCAAGAAATATCGATAGGGCAGAACTGTAACAGAGCAAAAGAGAGTAAAATTTAAACAATAGATAATGAGATCGTGAAGGATGAAATTGGCCGGATGACTTTGGGTGTTAGTTTTAGGGTAAGAATTTCTCCAATTGATTATAGCAAAAACAATCAGTGCAATGGTGTTTTAGGTCATTGAGGCGACATCTTCTTGGTGGCGTTATGAAGGTCATCTTGTGGGAGACACACCAGTAGTTTCTTGTGGGAGATTCTTTATGATTGTAACATCTGAGATTGATAACCACCCTCCATCAATGTTTATACTTTTGGAGTTCTATCAAAGTCATAATATGTGAACTATGATCAAAGTCTTGTATCAGCTATACTAATCTCTCCAAAATAGTTTGGATGGCATGAATACTTCCACAGTCCAGCATCACCATCTTCCTTTATTTTCTTTGAATTATTTTGTTGATCACTATAGCTTCAACTTTCAACCAAGATCCATGCTATAATATCTTCCAGCTGAAACAGTCTTCCACGTTGCATGCATTAACTGAAGTAATGGGTAAACTAACTTTCCAAACACAAGGCCTGCAAAGGCGAACTTAAAGAACGAAACCCACATGATGTAAGAGAAATAGCAGCAGCCATTTTCCGCCTTGATATATCTGACCTTCCCCGTGCATATAAAGTCCAATTCCTGTAATTAAAATATATAGATAATCAATACATGACACATAAAGTTTTGAAACTTCAAGATACAAACCTATTAAAGTTCGCTGCTTGACCTAAATCTGGGCAGTGACAACAAAATGAAAGATCTATGAATAAAATGTTAATAATCAATACATGAATAAACTGAAACAAAATAAACAAACAAAATCGGAATCAAATTTATCTCCCATGAACAGGAACTTTTGGAAAAGTTTTTCCCACAAACGAAAGCTTTTGAATTAAAATTTTGATAATCAAGAAAAAATTGAAACAAAATCAACCAACTACAATCTAAATATAAATCATCTCCCATAAACAAAGCTTTTGATTTTAAAAATTGATAATCAAAGTTAAATTTGCACACACAAAATCAAAATCATCTCCCATAAACAAAAATTTTGATCAGAGTTTAACGCTGGATTTATGGAAATCTTATGACTGAAGTCTGAAAAGAGAGAACTGATGAGATTCGGGATATGACTTACCATTTTGAAGACGAAACGACGCAATCAGAACTTCACTCACTTAGAAATTATTGATGACGGCGCGGAATCGAAGGAGACTGGGAGAGGAAAAGAGGCGCTTCTAACCTAACAAAACCCTATGTATTCTGATACGGGCTTATGGGACTTAAATGTATATCACAATCGAGAAGCCAAATTTTTGTTAATTAAACAGAACGCTCCGTTTGGCCGAGATGGACATGTAATCGAGAAGCGCATGTACGCCATTTATGACATCACATGCTGATTGTTTTGATGAGAAGAGAATGACTCTTTTCTTTATAGTATAAGAAGATGTTTAGTATTTTGTTATAACCATGTGACTCATCCGCATTTATACACAAATAAATATTTATATTAAAACTAAATCACAGTAGTTATAAATATTTACTTTTGTTTACTTTTATTTTATATTATTTTAATCAAATATTTATTTATGAGTTATTAAGTTGTTAAAAGGTGTTTGGTTCTGCTTTATTTTCCTACTTTAGTTTTATTTATTTTTAAATCACTAAATTTTACCAATCATGTTGTAATTTATTTTTAAAAAATTAAAGCATACATCAAGTTTCTATTAAGTTTTACTAATCATGTTTTAGTTTTACTTTTAAAGCTACAGAAAAAATAAAGCAAAACTTTTTTTTTTATGTATTTTAGGCAAAAAAACCTACATCTTCTTTTTATAGGCTTTAAAATTTGTAAAACTGAACCAACAAATAAATTAGATAATCATAATAATAACACTTATAAATATTTCAATTTAATTTTGCGTGTTCTTAAATTATTGAAATATTTTAAATATCATGAATATTATTTTACATATATATATAATATTATTTGAAAAATCAAATTTCCTACATGTCGCATGTCGCGATCACGTTAATTCTAACGACGGTTAACTACTGAGGTACTCTTAATGAATTTAAATTCTATTATTTATTTATTATTTAGTTTCCTTTTTAGTTTTTTCCAAATAACATATATAATAAAAAGGAAACAATTATAAAGTTTAAAAAATAATTTAAAAACGAAATATATGTATATATAATATGATTTCAGGAGCTTCTTAACATTTATCAGTTACTTATGTATGTAACTTCTTAATGATCACCACTTTATTTTCTAAAATTTTTTTGTTAAAAAATAACATTTAATTTGATAAATATTATGCAAATACATGCACATTTAAGAGATAAACAAAACTTATTTGATTTAACTTAATTATAATAAAAATAATTATATTTTGGTCTCAATTTAAAAGAATATATGTAACTCTATATATTCGCAACATTAGTGACTCTACTAATCCAACTTATATTTTTTGATCAAAATGTAATTTATATCTAAAATTATATATTTAATGCAATATCAATATCGAATTTATAATAAAAATTATAAATATAAATTATAGGATGACGCAAAATATATTAACAAAGGAAAATAAAATATTAACCAACTGTTACAATTTGTTATTTTATAAAATTTATATATATGGTTGAGACTTCAGAATATTATTGTTATATTAATTTACGTAATATCATTTTAAGAACAATATATCTTAAGTTACACATAATCTTGATAAAATATTTTTACAAATCTAAGCCAACAACCAACAGAAATGAAAATAAGAAAACTGATCAAAATTTTTAATATATTTAAAAAAATAAAAATTATAGTTAATTTAAAGAAATATATGCAATCAAATATACACAAATGATAACTAAATTAACGGTAGAAAAACAATTAGATATAATATATATAAAAGCATATGTCTTTTAAGTAATATAATATTATTAATATTAATTATACATACAAATTATAATTTAAAATAAAAATTAGATATAGAATATTTGCTTCATAAATATTTATATCCGTGCATGAGTGATATTACGTTTATACGCATACCAATTAACCTAATGTGCACACTGCCACAATTGAATGATATGTCGATGTAGCACTTTAGGATCAATTCCACAGATACAAACGGTTACACTTTATCTTTATGAGATCAATATTAAGCTAAAACAATCAAGTGTTCTTAAATGAAAATTCGCAGAGAGCAGGGTGTTTTGAATTCAAGTTATAAGGATGCTAGCCTAGGGTGATTTCATTGGGTGTCAAATACTTGTGAGACAAACAATTATTCAAGTTAAATTAAGCATTAGTCCAGAACTCAGAACACACAATTAGATCAGCCCACAAGAACTCTCGTGATGCTTCACCTTTTATCAATCGATCTCAGCAACTTAACTCTCGTTTGGACTGAGACGCGATGAAAAACATTAAGAGCAAGTCGATAGATTCACAAAACACCCTAATATCTACTTTCGCTGATTAAGGATGCAATGCTCATTCATAACACATCTAGCAACCTATCTCACGGTTAATGGATATATTAAACCTGAATTCATACATCAAGTGATTAGTTTAATGCAAGGATTAAACCTGAATTCATACATCAAGTGATTAGTTTAATGCAAGCAATAAGAACAGCTATGAATAAAGACAATCAATTTATTACTTATCTACATTTAGCTCACGGATCTAACACCCTAACACCCTAGACTAAGCAAGCCGGCTAAGCGGCCATAACACAAGAAAACGCAGACATTGATTCTGAATAGTACTGCATATAAATCAAAGAGATAAAGAGAGGTTTCAGGGTAATCTTCTCTAGGCTAGAGAGATGGAGCCGTCTCCTTTTACAAGTTGCAAATCGCAAATCCCACAATCTCCCAATGAGTTTCTTGTGTAAAACTAGCGTAGTCTGTCAAACAAAATAAGAAAATAATATATATGGAGGTCATAGGCGGCTGTGAAGGAAAATATAAAAAAATAGGGCAAATCCCAAAATATCTCAGAAGTTTCCATAATTTTTTGGAGCAAACAGGTGGTTGCTCCGTTTGGGAGCAAGCAGGTGGTTGCTCCGTTTGGGAGCAAGCAGGTGGTTGCTCCAATTTTCATTCTTTTCTTCATGTGTCTCTCCAAAGGTCTCCTTACCTACTCCAGATGTGTAATGACTCAAAAAGAACTAGAAAGACTCGATAAAGTCTTGAAAACAATTAAGAAAACATATTTACATGATGTCAAAAATACCATATATCAATTCTCTCAAACATAGATCCTTGTTTGTCCTCAAACAATGTCAAGTATCAAGAACAGGAAGAAAGACCTGAAAATGTGGAAACTCTCTTATGGCTCGAAAACCATACTTTAACCACGAATCTCTAAACCATAAAAGCATGAAAACTAAGAAAACACATGCTTACCGAAACCCCACTGATTGCTGTTCAAATCGGCTCCATACTCTATATCTCAAACCTGCGAAAGTCACACTTTACAAACAAAACTCCTTACATTCAATTAAGAGCAGCGTGAGCTTCGTGTCACTAGTGTTATTCACGGTAAACAGTCTAGGTATGAAACATGCCTTTTAAGTGTTTAGGTGGAGCTAATTAGTGTTTAGGGGTTACCGTTTCTTTGTAGAGGATGCATGATATCGCACAAAATTGCAAGAGAGGATGGATCCATTGATCTCCACAGACCCCCACTCGTTTTTCCTCTGCGGAGCGGTCACTTCTGTTTTCTTCTTTTCTCAAACTGGCTGCTCCAATTTCTAGATTACCTCTGTTTGCACTGTTCACCCCCACATTGACACTCGTTGCTCTGACCGATCAGATACACCGTTTTCCTTTTCTTTCTTTTCCCTCTCATCATCTTTTTGAACTTTTGGGATTTATATTCGATTTTTTTTGGAGAAAAGTTCAATATGATGATGATGACGAGAAGGGGCTAATTACATATGGTGTGACTCTAGAGGTTCTTATTTTAGCTTTCCTTTCACCTCTTCATCTTTCTGTTTAGATCACTCTATTGGCTGCTCTCTTTCTTTCGGATCACATTCACCCTTGCTCTGAAATTTATGATGTAACCAAGATGAGTGAGGGCCGTGTCGATCCTTTCCTCTCCGGCCCTGTTGCACATATAATCACATATGACATTTAAAAATAGAATGCATGAGGGCGGAACAATGGTTTTAAAGGTTCAGGGTGGGAACTAGATAGGAATGAGCTAGCCACTCAGGATCAGCAAGAGGGATATAAAGAACTAAGAAGTCCTAAGTGTATTCTCGTTTCCCTGATCTAATTCCCATAACAAGACAAATTTCAGTCACTATTAGGTTCAAGTCAATTGGATCTAGCTTGACTTGGTGATGGAGCTCAGTCTGGTTGAGCATGAGCGTTTGTTCCAAAACAAGCTCCATAGTCCGACATGTTCAGCTTCAAAACCCTTTTGCAGCAGCCTCCCCTTTCTCCTTCAGATCATGTGTGATAATAGTCCTACCCTTAGAGAAAGGTTTAGAAGTACCCTTGCATTTTACCTCATACTCAATAGACTTCCCATCACACATGCAAGGTATCAAAGTCATTCTAGGATCTCCCTCGACCCTTTTCTTCTGGACTTTCTCTTTCACCTTTGAATTCCCTTTGAATTATTAGGATCAATGCTAGGATCTCCATGACAGAACATCATGCTCTCACTCGTATTACCACGCTCCTTCCCTGGAACAACCTTCAGTTTTTCTACATCAAACTCTGATATGCAAGAGGCGTATGATGTGGGAAATATTGTGGGAACAGCCTTGTAGAAAATCTCTTTGTTGATGTTAAAGAAAGAGACTCGCTTATTAGGCATATCGATGATTCCTCCCACTGTAGCAATAAATGTCCTTCTAAGTATCAAAGGCATCTCATGATCCTTGTTCATCTCAACAACCTGAAATTTCTGCAGGAACAACACATTCCCCTACTTGGACATGAAGGCCGCGAATGGTTCCATATGGGACTGATGTGGAAGAGCTTAGAAAAGCCAAAGTCATCTGAGAACGCTCAACATCAGCAATACCCAACTCGTCTACAATAGCCCTTGAGACGAGATTCACACAAGAACCAGAGTCACAAAGAGCGTCTTTGAAGGTTGTTCATGCTAAGGAACATGGGAAAACAAACTTTCCAGGATCATCATCTTTAGGGAATACCTTCAGTTCTGGTGTAGAAAGTGCTTTGGTATAGAGGACTTTGATCTCCTCTAGAATCTCTCTACAGTTTTTATAAAATTTGAGCAGTAGGCAAATCTGCAGAGCATCTTCGAATGCAAGTTCTTTAGGAAGTCTTCTCACCATCTCTTCCGCCATAGTATTTTGTGCCTTTATAATATGTCTGATTCATAAGTTTGGAGAGAAAGTCTTACTACGTCTGAATTCCTGTTGTGTAGAAAAGGATGGCCATTCTTCAGGTGACAACACCGTCTTCACCAGTTGAAAGTAATCCGTTGCGAAAACTAAATCAGCAAACTGAGGGGTCTTCATGCACTCCATTGCCCAAATCAAGGCCTCGTATTCAGCATGCAAGGGTGAAAGGCTTCTACGCAGGTTCATGGCCTCCATCATAACACCATTTTTTAATTCTATTTAATTTAAAAAAAAACGTTTCCTAAATATGTATGATATCTTACTAAATTTAAATTTAGGAAGACCTTCTTAAATATGTATAATATCTTATGAATTTGAATAGGAAGACCTTCCAATGTATGAATTTTGTTTTGAATTTTTTGCCAAATTTTATTCCAAAATGTTTTTTGAACCGGTTTAAATATAGTTTTTTTTTTTAATTTTTTTGGAAATAAAACTAAGTTTATTAATAGGAAGACCTTCCTATTTATGAAAAAAATTTGAATTTTTTTCCAAATTTATTTCAAAATTTTTTTGAAACATTTTAAATATAGTTTTTTGAATTTTTTTGGAAATAAATTTAAGTTTATGAATACCTTACTAAATATGTATTATATGCCTCTGATTTTAATTTTGGAAAAATCTTATTAAGAAAGATATTGATAGATGTGTATATATGTATAATATCAGAAATGTACCTACACATTTATGAAAGAATTTCTAAATCTAGAAAAAGTTACAAATTTAGGTTGATATTATACACGTTCATGAAGATCTTTTTAAACTAAAGCTCACGAAGATATAATACATATTGATGAAAGTATTCCTAAACATTTAATTCAAAAAAATCGTTTAAATTTTAATTGAAATTTTTGAAAACCAAGTTGTGAAAACGTTTTTTGAAAAAAAATATTTTTTGAATGTTTTTTTTTGAAAACTATTTTTGAATAATGTTTCAAAAAAAACTCAAATATATTTTTATTTATTTATTGTTTTAATTTATTTTAAATATTTAATTAGTAAGAAGATAAAATTAAAAATAAGAATATAATTTTTATTTTACCATTGGATAAACATAAAACCTATTGAGAATATTACATTAGGAGACACATTCTGTGTTTCCAATTACACAAAATCAAAATGACACATTGGATATTGAAGACATATTTTAGAAGTCATTTGCCTAATTTGCCCTCCAACTAAATGGAAAATATCTAAACGAACCATTAAGCATAGTCTTTATCTTTCTCTTCCATCGTCTCCATCTTTTACTCTGTTTCTCCCTTCTTCCATCACCTCTATCTTCTACTATGTTTCTCCAAAAAAAAAACACAATCTTCTAATCTAAACGTAATCTCTCCCCTCTCATGATTCAATCCTACTAACATCCTCAACTAAAAGCAAACAACAAAAAAATATAAGTGATCGCAACAAGATAAGATGAAGGAAAGAGATGAGGAAAAACCCAAAAAACTAAAAGAGAGAGAGAGAGAGGTCAAAACACTATTCCCGAATCGTCTACTCGAATCTTTGATTTTCTTCCACCGAGTCATCTACACGAGTTGTTGTTTTACGGCACCAGTTCCTCCAACTGAGTCATCTCCTTGAGTTATTGCCAAGCTTGTCCCTATCCAACGACAAACTGATTGAATCTTCTCCAGCTCTTCATGAACCACCCCAACATCTCTCAATCTTTACAATACATCGTCCACACAATCTCATCCACAAAATTTTGTCACCATAGACACGAACCTACGCACCAAGAATACATCTCTCAATCTTTACAATACATCGTCCACACAATCTCATCCACAAAATTTTGTCACCATAGACACGAACCTACGCATCAAGAATCTATCGACCATAGACACATCCACTCGTTTTTTCTGTCTCATCCATGAAATGTTTTCCACCACAGACACAAACTACACACCAAGAACCTATCCACCATAGACTCATCCACTAACTAAGCTCTAATCCACTCAATTACATGTCTCAACTAGGTTAACAACACTTTGACAATATATCCGTACACGTATTGGCACAAAATGCAACAAAATACCACAACCACAATATTATTATCCACAAATACAACCAACCACCAACGGGTTCATCCACAGAAAACAACTACATCCACAGACTACATACCACAGTTAACAAAACAACTAGATGGAATCAAAACCACAACAAATCAAAAACAAAGTTTCATAAAACAGAGCCTCTAAAAACAAATATTCCTACGAACGGAGCTCCAAAAAAATTGGAGTTGTTTTACCATTATTATCTTGACTCACCTTCTACTTCACTAGATCTCCCCATCCTTGCTTCTATGAAAAATGAATCTCGACACCAACCTTCACATCTTTTGTTCAGCCATTAACTTGTACCTAATCTTATTTAATAAACACTACAACCAAACCATCCCTATACCGTCAGATCTTCTTAGAAAAAACTCATCTAACAGCCCAAAATAATTTCCATTAATCCATACACATATTTAATTTTGAAATCAATATTGCATTTATTGCAATTACCCACAAACCAAGTTATGTTTTGTTTGTTTCTTTAAAACAAAAAAGTTTCTCTTTAGCCAAAAGCAATGTTATTTTCGTCAATAATAAAGGTGTCTCTACACATAAAGTGTGTCAACTAGAGAATGTGTCTTTTTAGGTAAACATAAGACATAATGTGTATTTTTACATAAAGTGTGTCCAATTACACAAAAATTTATTAAATATATTACATAACTATGAAATATATTAATTATATATATATATGTATATATATAATGTATATATGTTAATTATTAATTTATGTTTATATTGGGACCATATATTTACATAAGGTTTTTCAAAAATTTATTATCTTATTATTTTATCGATTTGTTTCATATTTTACACCGGCCCAATTTGGGACCGGAGAAATTTATTAATTTAGAGAGATTATTAATTTATCGAATATTAATTTACAGAGGTTCTACTGTATTTTACACCGGCTCAAGTTAGGACCGGTGAAATTTATTAATGTATAGAGATTATTAATTTATCGAGTATTAATTTATAGAGGTTCTAATGTAGTTGTTTTCTGTGGATGAACCCGTTGGTGGTTGGTTATATTTTATGGATAATAATACTGCGGTTGTGGTATTTTGTTGTATTTTAATGGAAGAGAAAGATAAAGACTATGTTTAATGGTTATTTTAGATATTTTCCATTTAGTTAGAGGGCAAATTAGGTAAATGACTTCTAAAATGTTTCTTCAAGATCCAATGTGTCTTTTTGTGTAATTGGAAACACAAAATGTGTCTCCCCGTTTAATATTCTCAAACCTATTCTAATGACTTTGACTTTTAGAAGCTATTTGGGAAATAGAAACTAGAAAAAACACTATTTAAGAGAATTGTTCTTATCATTATATTAAGATATTTGAAACAGTTTTATAGAAATAAGAAAAATTGATTTCTTTCTTCTTGTAAATGTAATATGTCATGGTACATTTTTTTTGTTTAAATTATTAAATTGGTTTTAATATTAAAATATCAAAAAGAGGTATATAAACAATAACAAGAACTTTAATTTATATTTGTTTGTTAACATGATCTTTTCGTGATATTTTCATTTTTATTATTATTGTTCAGTTGCAAGAATAACAGTTATTTCTTATTTAAGTTGAAAATTTAATATTTATTTTTCTAAATATTTTTATTGGGAATGGAATTATCTATCTAAACTATTTCCAAAATATCTGCTTCCGAAAGAGAAAATTTACAAATATTTTTTACATACAACAAGTACCTTGTATTTTATAAAATTAAAATTAACTCTATTTAGTTTTAGTTTTTTTTCAAAATTTTCATAGGAAATTATGATTTTATAATAGAGAAATATTCTGTTATAGGAAACTAGCAATTTATATTTTAAAGCAAAATATATAGATTGATTATAGCTTTTTTTTTTCTATTATAGCATTTAGAAATGAAAATAATAATATAAAGAAAATATTTTTATCTTATGCATTACATATTAATATATTTTTTTAACATGGTTGGTCTGAGTGTTTATTCAGTTTTTCTTCCTCGATGAACTTCATTAGACAAGAAACAAACATTTACACAAAGGTTCGAACCAATGCCGGCGAGCAACAATAACCCCCAGAAACTAACGCTAGCGGAATACATGCCACTCCCTACAGACTAAAGACAGGCGAACAAATTACAAGTTCCCGGAAACCATAAACAAACATATCAAACTAAGAACTTAACAAACCAGACCTGATAACATTGGAATAAGTTATGAATTTAGCAAAGAAAATCGAGAAAAGCAGGAGAATAGATACGCAAACATCCACAGCAGACGTTATTGAAGAAGACAAAGACGTCACTCTTATTGCTGCTCCAAACCACATTAACCCACAACGGAGACACGAGCACGATTGAAATGGTACAACCAAGAAAGACTCATTGAAGAACTTGTTTGAACTGACGACTCCAAATGCCTGGATGATAACGGAGCCGAGGCTCCAATTCCTTTGAGCATGTCGGTTACTCCTTGAAGAGAAACAGAGGAAAGCACCGGCTACTACAATAACTGCACCATCGCATTGATAAAAGTAAGCCGTCTTCCTAAACCAATAACTTCACCAACACAACAACGCAGAAACCTGCGATGATCCAAAGAAGGGAAATGCAGAAAGAAAGGCGGAGAGACCAAATCCCGAGAACCAGAGTTAAGGCCTTAGAAACCAAGATGAGCAATAACGAAGATCAAGAAACAAGGGAAGGACATGCACCAAGATTCGGAACCAAATAACCCAACTAAAGAACACCGATCAAGATCTGAGAAGGAAAAGAACAAAGTTGAACAGAAAGATCTGCACATGCAAGAGAAGAAACAGAGATAGAGACACAATCTGACCAATGTCGTGGTTGTGGAAGCCAACCGACGTCGGTCAGAACAAAGAGACTGATCAACGGCTAAGAGAGAAGTTAGAGCTTGAGTTTAGAGGCAGACGCTAGATATCGATTTAACCGCTTGTGACTATTATGAAAGGTATTTTACAATATAGTTTTACATATATCAATAGTTTTATTTACTTTTTTAATATAGCATGTAGTTGGTTTGGCTTACATTATTGTACTTTTGATTTATTTTGACATTTTGTAGGTTTTGGCTGTGTGTCACGGAAGCTTCATCGGACGTGAGCTTCCCTCTTCGGAACCGGAATCGGAACCGGAATCGGAATCGGAACCTTGTGAAATCTTATGCAATCTCCATTCCAAACCGCTTCTACAATAACCTATATAAAAACATGTCGGAAGCTTACGATTCCACTTTGGAATCATGCTTCCAATTTTAAAAACACAATGTCATATATAAATAAATGAATATAAAATCATTTTTTATGTTTTTATATTATATAATACTATATCTAGTGAGAATATAAATATGTAAATACTAAAATTAATACTATAAATCATATGTATCATACATAATGTATGCACTTTTTTTATAAGAGATACATCATATCTTTATAATATTACTTGAGAAGTCACTTTCTTAGATGTTGTGCTCACGTTAACTATCACGCTGGTTGATTACTATGACACCCTAATGAATTAGAAAAAGTAAATTTAAATATTATTGTTTCCTTTTTAAAATTTTCTAAATAACAATATAAGAAAGGAAACATTTATAAAGTTTACAAAACTATTTAAAACGAAAATATATGAAAAGATTTTGTCTCACTCTCCAACACGCCTCTTGAGACAGAATGTTGGAGGAAGGCTAATGAAAAGGAGGAAACAAACGAAGATCATGACGACTATCCTTTTATAGAGACCGAGATAGAAGGATATCTGCAATATGGTTTGAGACGGACTGCTCGAACTTAGTGGACATGGCTACAAACCCGTTAGATTGGCCGACTTTCACGACAGAGATCGAGGTGTTCCAGAGACTACTCGATGATTTTGAGGAGGTGAGCTTGTCTCATATTCCTCGGGATAAGAATGGTCGAACGGACGCGTTAGGAAAAGAAGCAAGGACCAGAGGCTATACTTTTTCCCTGGTCAGATGGAGGTGCTCGACTCGTGTGACCACCACTTAATCTAGATTAGATGGGCGGCTGACAAGAAAAAAGTTTTGTCTAGATGTAAATCAGAGAAAATATAGGAATATCTATTTGATTTTCTTAGAATAATTAAAATAATTCAAATATGTATACAAAAATTCATTTAAGTAAGCTTTTAAGGAATGGTCCAAATGGAAAAATCACACATTAAATAAGTCATGACTTCTCTTTTAATGTAGTAGATTAGATTTCAAAGCGCGGGATTATTTTTTGTCAACAAATTTATTAACCCATTTGTTTGTTTACTAATATGTTTAGGGATGGACGTTCAGTTTGGTTCCAATATTTTCTTTCTTTTTGAATTTTGGTTTTTGCTCGATTTTAGGCTTTTGTTTTCCGGTTTAAAATATAAAATTTGTTTGGTTATTTATGAAATTGAGTTTGGTTAGAGTGATTGAATATTTTAGTTTTCAGTTTGTTCTAGATGATAATGTTAGGAACACAATATTCTTAATGGTTCTTAGTTGGTTCATATTTTTAAGTAATTTTGAATTATTGAGTTTTAATATTTCTTAGCGGGATTGATCTTTTATTAAAATATTTCCATGTAATATAGATTAAACTTTATATACATAATAATATATTTTAATTTTATATGAGATTTTATGTTTAATTATGTACACGTGATAAAATTTATTTATGGATAATTTATAATTTTGAAAATTCGGAATTGTTTGGATTCATGTTATGGGTAATATGTTTATTTAACCTGTTATTTTTTTTTTGCAGCAAGTTTTTTTTAATGAACTAAACTGAAAGAAAATAACTAATTTTTAAGAATTTCATATTGATCAAAATTTATTTAATTTATAATAAAAATTATTTAAGATATATTTATACCAACTTCGTTTTCGAATCTTTCCTAGGCAGAGAACCGTTTGTTGTTGATAAAATTACTAACCCATTTGTTAGATCATAATAGAAATAAAAAATGTTTCTTAGACCCGTTTGTAGTATAATATATAAACTAGGTAGTTACCCGTGCTTATGCGCGGAGTGAAATAACTAATTAGATTATTAATTTTTTTCGGATTTCAAATTTTTAGAATAAAAACTTTAAATCTGATTCGAATATTTATAAATTTTGGTTTGAATTTGGTTGGATCGTAGCAGGTTCAATTCGAGTTCGGATACCCATTTTAATTATGTTTTTTAACAAAAATCCAAATATATATGTAAATCCTCAAAATAAAGCAATATAATAAAAATTAAATATTGTAAGACTAAATATTCAAATTTACATAAAAAAATATTCAAATTAAATATAGGATGAAAAAGGTATTATCAGTATTCCGAATTTTTTTTTTGTTATTTTTAGATATTTACTTGTGACTATTTGATAATTGATATTTTTGAAAATTTATAATATAAAATTAAAAATAATTAATATATTTAAATATGTAATTGCGATGTGGATATTTTAGGTATCCAAAACATTTCAATTTAGACCAGATTCAGATCTTGTTATCCGAATATTAAAATTTTAAATTAATCTAAGTATTTAATTAGTTTTAGTTTGTGTTTACTGTTACTTTTGAATGATTTTTTACTTTTCTCAATAATGATTTTTTCGTAATTACACGGATATAACTTCAACTCACTAATGCATAAGTTACAAATGTATAAACTAAAAATAGATTAATTTAAAAAATTATTGTTTAAACACATTAAATTATGAATTAAGAAAATTAGTGTGTGAATGCATTAATTGCTAAATCATTGTGAGGCTGACACGTGTCAACGCATTTATTACAATGCTTCTCAAATAATATATAAGGGATATTAATTGTAACAATTTCTACTCATTAATTACAAATTGATTTTGGAAAGTAAACTTTATTTTAAAACTTTACTAGATTTTAACCCCATGGATGTGCAGGTATTTGTTTATTTAAAAAATAGAACTTTAATATTACAGGAAATATAATTTTAATATTGACATTTTAATTGAAATTTTTATTTTCATAATTGTATACTTTGTCAAGAGTTAAAAAACTACACACTTATTTTTGATTTAGAAGAACATATGACTGTTGATTCTTTGGTTACTAAATTAAAATATTAAAGCACATATTTAAGATAATTATTTAATACTTAGTTCATATTGTACATCTATTTTAATATAATATCCACTATAATTAAAATTGTTTTAGAAAATAACAGAATTTTTTTGTTTAATTAACATGAATTTATAATAATATTTGTTAATAGATACGAAATTAATTAATTAGTTATTTAATAAAAATAAGTATTTGAATTTATAAAAATATTTTGTCAGATTTTTTCTCAACAAAATTTGTTATCCCTAAGAGAATAGTTAAACACATTTACTATTAATATTCAAATGAATTTTAAAATTTTCTAGAATATTTAACTGATTAATGTAAATAACTAAATAATTTATGTTAATAAAATGGACATACATGACTTTTTGTAGTAGATAAAAAAGTGACTCTATATTAATAGAGTATATGTAAAATTATAGTTTATAAGCTCATATATTTAGTAAATTTATGTCATATTAATTAAGAAAATGAGATCTTGTATTTTTTGTTTAAATTTAAAAATTAACAATTATGTGGTCACTTAAATGATTATATGAACATGTATAAATATTTTAAGATCAATAAAAACTTTTTCGCGGAACGCAGAATTCACGGGCGGATAGTCTTACGCACAATGCCAGAAAACAACCGAAGTTCGAGGAACGCCTTTCGTTCTCTTTTTTTCTTGGTCGGCAGGGTCATGGCCTTTCTCGCTGCTGGACAAAATCGATGAAATGGAAGAAATTGAAGTGAATGGAAAAGACAAAACTAATAAGGGTGATGAAACAATTAGCTAGAGCAGCGGGTGCTGTAGCGAAACTGATTGCAAAAGAGGGGAAATCGGCCACATTAAAATTACCTTCTGGAAAGGTCCGTTTGATATCCAAAAACTGCTCAACGTCGTTCACATGGATGCAGATCTACCAATTTGGTTTACAGAGTCGGTTTGAGTCTTTTTTAAGTCAAGACAAAAAACAAAAATAAAATCTTTTTCGCAGAGTTTTTAATTATAAATTAATTTCAAATGTTAAAAGTATAATGAAATATGTTGAAGTTTGCAAAAAAAAAAATTATAGAACAAACAAAATCAATCCTAAAATTAAAAGGAGTTAAAGGAACTATATATTTATGAGACACACAATATAAATATGATGCATGTTTTTTGGGAGCTATATTGGTCTTTTTTTTTCTTTACCCATATTATCCTTCTAGACATTAAAATTTTAAGGCAAATTTGATGACACAAAAAGTAATTATGTCAAGTAAATCCAAAGACAAATCGATAAAAGGGGTCATGTTTTAATTGTATAGATGTAGTTGGTTTGGTTTACATTCTTGTACTTTTGATTTATTTTGACATTTTGTAGGTTCTGGTCATTCCAAAATTTTTGTTTACAGTAACATCACTTTAGATGGACAACTATTTATTTATTTATTTAAGTAGATAAATGTTTATAAACTAATATAATAAAAACGGGTAAAAATAACAGTATAAATAAAAAATATTAATGTTGTTATCCAAAAATACTGATTTAAAATCAATAAAAGTTAAAAATGAAGAAATTAAAAGATTCATAAATCAGTTTAATGTTTGATTAATATTTTTTATTTTTAAATTAATAGTACATATATTAATAAATATCTATAAGATAATTATGTAGGCATCCACTAAAATAAGTGGGTGATTGGTGAAAGCCGTGAGTGGTGTGCACAACTTTAATTCTCTCTGCAGTACTAAAATACAAGCAACCAAAGTTTGGTTAATTTTATAAATTTCAAAATATTGTAATTAGAGAGAGAAAGAGGAGAGGCAAAAG
>JABAYD010017271.1:0-12934 GCA_014822095.1 Diplotaxis tenuifolia
TGAAAATTGTCCCTTGCTTCTGTCCTTGGCCTTCTGCTTATATACCCCTCCTTAGGCGGTTTGGTCCTTCCTTTTCTCCCTAATTTGAGTTTATCGGAAATCTTCCATTTATCTCGATCTTTCCATTTATTCTCGGAAATCGGAAATCTTCCATTTATCTCGATCTTTCCATTTATTCTCGGAAATCTTCCATAAATCTTCGGAAATCTTCTATTTATCTCCAAACTTGACATTTATCTTCTTTCTGCGAGTAAAAGGTTAAACCATCATTGCATCTTTGGGTTAGACTTCGCCTGAACTGTAGATGGACTTTTATCGCGATTTAGGGCTTTCGGGACCGTTTTGCGATAAAAGTCGTTTAACGACTTTCGGACGGAAAATATACAATGTTTCGCCTAATCGCTGCCGTTTTACACAATTTACTCGAGTTTTAACGAGAAAACGAGACTTTACGATTTTTATCGTAAAACTCGATTGGTAAAACGGATCGAGATGAAACAAGAGACTTTCCGACAACGGTTCAGAGGATGGTTGGAGTCGAAGGACGGACGTTTCACGTCGGGAGTACACGGAAGAAAGCTCGGGACGGTCAGCTTGATGTATGGTGAGCCGCACCGTACGATGCAGCTTGCCGCACAGCGAGCTGGTTCAGCTTGTCGTACGTCGAACTGGTTCAGTCGAACCATGCTCGTAGTGCGGTTTTATGCGGTTTTTGCTTAACTTGGGCAATTGTGTAATTGGAGATTGTTTCGTTCGTTTTTCCGAGATGATAATTTCCAAGTTTCGCGTGGATTTCCTTTGTTCGGAAAGTCCTTAGAATTATAAAACACTTTTTCATATTTCATAAAACGTCTTCCTATTTTTGCGGAGACTTTCAGCCATTGGTTCCGTCGTGACCGATTTTGACACCAACAGCTTACAAGACACCTTTAGGAACCACACCATTCAACCTTGACAATGGAAAAGCTTGTCATCTACCAGTTGAGCTTGAGTACAAGGCATTATGGGCTGTTAAGTTGTTGAACTTTGATATCAAGAATGCTAATAAGAAGAGGCTTCTTCAACTTAATGAGATTGATGAAATTAAACTTGATGCTTTTGAGAACTCAAGGATCTACAAGGAGAAAACCAAAGCTTTCCTTGATAAGAAGATCCTTAAGAGAGAGTTCAGTGCTGGAGATCAGGTGCTACTCTACAATTCTCGGTTGAAACTCTTTCCCAGGAAGCTAAAGTCAAGATGGTCTGAACCTTTCAAGGTTAAAGAAGTGAGACCATATGGAGCAATAGCTTTGTGGAGCACTGATGGGAGAGACTTCACAGTTAATGGGCAGAGGGTGAAGCTCTACATGGAGACTACAACAGAGGTGGAAATAATCTCGGTTTCGCTCTCCAATCCCGTCTCCGCTTAGTCTAAATCAAAGGAAGTCAAGCTAGAGACTTAAAACAAGCTCACTTGGGAGGACGTCTGATGTCTGTCCTTGTACATATTTTATTTTAGTATTTATAATTTTATGTGTCTATATGGAAGGTTGATGTTTCAGGTCTTGCCATGGAAGTTGCAGGTATAAACAAAGGCATCTAAAGTCGCAACTATGAACCGCAATCGCCTGCTGCGGCCACAGTTAGCCCGAGATGGTTACTGTTTCACTGCGGCACACTGCCGCGACCTATGGTTGCCCGCGAAATAATGTCAAAAACTTGGCGAGGGGATTTCGCGGGCCATTTCGTGACATATAGAGCCTGCGGTGAATCATCGATGAAAACCCGTCACCGCGACCTACTTTCGGTGTGTATAGGAGGCTGCGATCGCGCATCGACGAAAATATCGAAATTTCACAGGACCTATGTTTACGCGCGAAAGAATATCGAAAACTTGGCAGGGAGATTTCGCGGGAAACTTCATGACATGCAGACCCCGCGGCAGTTTCTCCTTCATCGCGTCCTGACTCCGCGGATGTACGATGCCCGTGGCCAATGTACGTAAACCGGGTTTTGATACTTCAATCAAACCAAAATCTATTATTAAACCGATTTAAACCGGATTTCATCTGATTCCTTCTGCATAAGTCGTGATTAAACCCCTCCTTTCTGTTGTTCTTCCTCAGAAACTTCAAGTTCTCCACCATTTTCCCCAAAGCTTCTCAAGAACCAACATTTCGTGATTCTTGTTTCTATTTGTCGGGTTTCTTGTCGTGATTGATCTTCTATAACTCGTTTTGTCTATCATCACCGTACATTAAGCCTGAATTCTTAAGTCTTTTGAACTTGAACTCATTCTCTTCTTGAGTGTAAATTTTTTTCAGGAGTAAAAGATGACAAAGTCAACTTCCGATCCACCGAAGGTATCCAACACACCAAGGCAAAACTACGTAAGTGGAAGCTTCTCTGGAACCAAGGCCCACAAAGATAAGAAGATTGTAGAGGAGGATTCAGTTGAGGAAGAGGTTTCTAATGAGTCTGGTAGTGATGTTGAGATAGCTTAGAAGACAAAAAAAAAAGAAACCTCAAGAGCCAAAGAAGAAGAAGCCTCCACTCTCTGAAATTGCTAAGCTCTTCAAGTCTATGGAGTTTCAACCAACAACATATCCTGATCCAATCACGTTGCAGCGGTTGGGACTTTATGAAATGTGAGGTCTTTACTTGGCGAGATGGGTTAAAGAACTTGCTTACCTTACACAAGCTAGGCTACGAGAAAGCAACACACAAGTTCCTCTCTTCCCTTGATGCTACATACTTTGGAGAGGAGCATTCAGTTGATGGTTTTGGGTTCATCAAGTTAAAGGATGGGAAGCAAACTTATAGGATGTCTTTCAAGAGGATTAGTGAGGTTATGGCGTTTCCAAATAAACTCGGTTCAGAGATAACTGGTGGAAACGAAGATCCTGAACACTTGTGGAATATGATTGGTGTTGGAGCCTATGATACAAAGCTAATTAAGGAGCGGACATCTGAAAATCATCCATCCGTTATGTTCAACGGGTTCTAGCACACACCTTATACGCTAGAAAAGACCCAGGAAGAGTAGTGGAGGGTGAACTGTAATTTCTCACCTACGCGCTCAAGGGGTGCATGATGGAGTCAACGTCAACCCAGGGGTTGTAGGCATCTTTGTCAGCCGTCTGCTTAGTTATCAAGAGTGGGTTTGGACAAAGCATGATAAAAAACCAAAGGTGAGTTTAGCAGGACTTATCACACCTCTCTTGGAAACGAATGAATTCCCTCTAGATCAGTTTGACGGAGGATTCACGTTGCTGGATGAATCATTTCTCACCAATGGGTTTATAGCTTCAATGAGAGGAAGATAAAGAATGAGTTTATGAGGACATTTATCTCCAATCAACCACTCACTTCCATAGCTGTGAGAGAGAACATTAAGTTCAGATTTCTTCAAGAGGTTCTCTACAATCCGGAGGTTCATGAGATACTGAGAAAAATCCGTAGAGTAAAGGAAGAAGGCTACTGTTACGTCTCTGCTATGTTCTGTTTTTGACACATTTTATATATGCTTTTTAGATCATCTTTGTGCTTTTCTAGAGTTTTCTTAGTTTGTTTTGAGTCATTTCAGGTGGAGAACGAGTTGGATTTGCGCAAGAGGGAACATGTGTAGAAAAGAATGCAAAATGAGAGTTTTCCCAAGGGAGCACCCCTACGGAGCAACCCCCAGGCCTGCTCCCGACTTTTAAGGAAACTTCTGATCAGATTTGGGATTTACCCTAAAACCCATATCTCTTCACCCTAACAGGCGCCGCTTTCTCTTTTATAAAATTTTCTTACGCTTCTTTTTACGCAAGAATTTGTTGAACCTTTTGGAGATTTCTAGTGATTTATAAGGGAGACGGCTTCTTCTTCTTCGTTTCTAGAGAAGAACTCCCTGAACTCCCATGTTACTTCTAATAAATCGATACATTATTATGTCATGTCTTGCGTGTTCACTTTGCCATGAACGAGTAGTCGATTTGTTAGCCTAGGATTTTAGGGTGTTGATTCATGATATGAACATACATAAGGTCTATCTCTTGTCTTCGTTTGTAACTGTTCTTAATGCTGGTACTGATCTGATCACTTAGTACTTGAATCTAGGTTTACCTCTTATCATTAACCGTGAACTAGGTTGCTAGATCTGTTATAAACGAGCCTTATATCCCTGATCAGCGATATATCAGGGTATGATGTGAGCATATAAGATCCGTGTTTATTGTTTGCTGTCAACCCTTGATCCAAGCGAGAGCTTATGCGTCAAGGTTTCTCCGCAAAAGGAGCAGCTCTGCGAGAGCATGCTGCACTAGTCAAAGATATATGAGTTCTAGACGGTTCTTTAACTTGCTTGAATAATTGTTTGGAGTATTTTGTGTACACCCGATGAAATACCCTAGGTTGGCATCCTTATAATTTGAATTTAAAACCTCTCGCTTTATTTGTTACTTGCTTTCTACATTTTTACTTAAGAACACCCCATTTTGTTTAGCTCGAATATGATCTTATAAAAGTAAAGAGTAAATCTGGTCCTCTAGAATCGAATCATAAGTACTATAACTATACTGATAGCTTGCACTAAAATAAGACACAATTTTAGTGTATCAGTCTTAGCAAGAGCAACATGGTGATGAAACGCCACCAAGCCCAGTCTATGGAAGCTCTCGGTACATATTATTTCTGTTTCATGTTGTGTTTATTTATTTTTGGTATCTCTCCTCTTCTAAGTCACACAAGAGACTCTATGATTCAAGTTTGGGGGAGGTACCAAATTGCTGATGTTTTTATTTGCTTTGTTTCATTGAGTCTTGCATAAAAACAAAAAGAAAAATAATGTTTTGTTTCATTAAAAGTCTTGCACTGTAAATACTTATTTGCATTTGAAAGCCAAAAAAATTGAAAATTTTCAAAAACACAAAAAAGAGCATGTAGTTGCACCACTTGCATTCTTAAGATTGAGTCTAGAGCATATAGGTTGCATTCATATTCATTGGGAGCAATGATTATAAAAACACCTTGTAAAGAACACTTGTCTAAAGCTCAAAGTGACACCCTAGTTAAACATATCTAGTAGCTTAAGCATCTCTTGAAAGCCTTGCACGCTTCGAGCCTTGAAAACTCTTCTTGAATCTTGTTTGCTTGCTTGATATTGACATTGTTCTTGAGACCAACTCCAAACTAAAACTTGAAGTGAATGAACTTAATTCCTCTTGCATATGGGAGCTTGCATACTTAGTCATGGATCTCATACACATTTGGGTTATCTTATTCAATTCTACCACTCTTTGTTAACCCAAATGGCACTCTCACACCTTTTAACCCTTGCCATTCTTTGAAGCCAACATTCATTTGCTTTAGTGAAGCCTTTTTGTGAAAGCTAGTCATGTGCAAAATCTTGAGAACATTAGGAGCGAGAATGGTTTGTTCTTATCTTGGGCTAGCATTAGAACCTCATTCGAGCTAGCACTTATGATGGTTATTGGGGTTTGTGAGCTTGATTTTGATCTGGGGATTGGGAGGTGAAAAGAAACATGAAAAAAGTGAGCCAAAAAGGGGAAAGAAAAGAAAAGGAAAACCACTAGGGATAAAAAAAAGGAGATGAAAGCTCTAGAGTCTTTTAGATGAATCCCCCTTAGAACCTAAAGAAAAGTAACAAAAAAAAAGATTTGGGGATAAGCAAAGAGAAGAGAAGAGAAGAAATAGAAATAAAGAGCTAAGTGAAAAGAGTTGAAAAGAGTCTCTAGTTGGTTAAAAATAAAAAGGGAAGAGAGTGATCATTGGGTGAGTGATGAAAATGGGTGTTTTTGGGGTTTTGGGGCTTTGAGAGATGAAGATTAGAGCTGGAAATCATTTAGGAAATGTGAAAAATATGATAAGAACAAGTCATTGTACGCATGAATAGCTCCTTTTCTTAGATAAATTTTGCATAATAATCTAGCTCCTATGTTTGAGAGTAAGCCACCATTGTACGCATGAATAGCTCCTTTTCTTAGATAAATTTTGCATAATAATCTAGCTCCTATGTTTGAGAGTAAGCCACCATAAAAAAAATGCATTTGAAACCACTTTTCATTTCACATTAAACCATCTTGCTCACCAAGCGAAATGATTGAGATCATGTGCCCATTTGTGAGAATTCACCTTGTGTGTGTGTGTAAATGAATGTAAGAGTTGGTTGACGGAACTTGTTGATTAATAAGCTATGCATCTTGCATAAAGGCATAAGAGTGTTTTGATAGGCCTAGAGAAGCTAGAGTATAATAAGAAAGTATGGTCATTGTAGATCCTAAAATCGACACTAAGTATTTGATAGTGTTTATTGGTTTAATATAGGAATAACAAAAGAAGTGTGCAACGATGCTCCAGAACACAACGATAAAATCGGAAATATGTTGACAAAAATGGACTTTATTAATAATGGATTGATTACAAAGAAGTTACTCAAGATCGAAATGAAACAACAATGAGATCAAACTAAAGAGGAAATGAGAGAGGCGGATGAGATCGATCTTTGTGTGTGTAAGCTCTAGGGTTTTCAACGTGTTTTGCCTCTTGCTATCTTCCTCTTTTTATAGTGAATTTTCTGCGGATCCTCCTCAACCGTGTCCTCGATCTTCGGGTTATGGCTCAACCTCGTCGTGCTCATTGTGGGCCGGATGATTTGGTGACATTGCATGGGCCTAGGCCCACCTATTCCTTTTAGCAAAATTTGGGTCCAACATTTGTCCCCCAATCTCTTTCCTTTGCTGAAGGATCGGGATGGATTACTCAGCCTCAATTGATGCGAGATGATTCAATTTTGTCACTGGAAAGGATTTGACATGCGTTACTTCACCGTCAATGGACCGTTAGCGCGTGCGATTTCTCTAACGGCTACTTGTGCCGAATTCGAGAAAACCTAATCATTACTCCTTGTTTTTGGAGATAGAGCCATTTCTTGATGTCAGCAAATGCTTCTAAACACGTGAGTGTTTTCTTTTTTCCCTTAACTCTTCGTCTTGATCTCCTTCTTATCTCTGCAAACTTCTGAGTTTTTGCTTTCATGGCTTCTGCTTTTCTCTTTCTTTTCGAAGTAAATATGTCTTCATTGTTTTCATTCCCTCCCCTTACGACCACTGCTGATCGGATCGAGTGTTTATACGCGACGTACGGCGTCGATCACGACGTTCAGCTTGAGCTTGCTTCTACATGGGAGACTCCCAATGCTGTTCACAATGGGTTTTGCAGGGCGTATCTTGCCTTTTTGAATCTTGCGGCCTTTACTTGGCATTGTGGCTGAGCTAGGTATATCTCTTACTCAGATGTGTCCAAACTTTTTAAGATACCTTCTAGCTCTTGTGGCTGGAGCCCGCGAGGAGGGCTTGCGGTTCGGCCTAGAGGAACTGCGTCATATATGCTTGTTGAAAAGGAATAGTCAGAGCCCTGGAAGTTTCCTCATCTCTCCGTGAGTGGGTCGTCACATCATTCGAGGAATCCTGTACCGCGACGAGGACTGGCGAGAAGGATTTTTTTGTTTTCAAGATTGATCGTTCGTCATTGGGCGACTTCGATTTTACGATGGTCCCCCGTTCTTTGTCAGATGATATAGGTCGGTTTTGAACCTAGCACATCCGTTATTTTATCATTTCCGTGTTTATTGTTTTCTAAAGGTTGATATGTGTGTTTCCAGTGCATTTTGGGAGCACTATGATGTCTGGCGAGCTCTGCAGCTTGTTGGGGGGGTGTTGCGTCGAGGTTGCATGGACTGGTCGTTCTTTGATCGTGATCAAATTCTTGCTGCTTTCCTGTTACCGGATGGAACGGGGCAGGCATCGTCTGTTGTTAATGACCTTCCCAAGCTTAAAGTTGTAATAGGATCCTTCAGCGGTCCTTCTTCTTCTACTAGATCGGACAGGAAGCTGGTCACGAGATCGTCCTTTTGGAATCGCGGTCCTGTTGTCATGAATAGAGACCTCGGGGGATCTTCCTTGATTTCGATTCGGATTCGGACGCCGGCGATACTTCTGAGGGAGCATCACCGATTTATCTGATTACTGGCTCCGAGGGAGATCTCATTGTTACTGGTCGTAAGCGTCGCCGATCCTCACGCGCCGTGTCTCCAACATCGCGAGATGGATTTTCTTGTCTGGGCCGCGATCCGACAGCACCGAGTCCGCTCATTTTTTCTTCGTCTTCTCTCGAGGAGAGAGAAGCATATGCTAAGATTGCGGATGCCAATTCCAAGGTAGACTGTGTTTTCCTTTGTCCTTTTAACTGAGTATGTTGTTCTTTTGATAATTTCCAAAATATCGCAGGTTATGGTTGATGTAGGAGAATTTGCTGCGATGTTCTAGGGTCGTGGTGAAGGAGAGCTGGCAAGATCACGATGTGAAGTCAAGAGCCTCAAAGAGTCGCTACGGAAGGCGAAGGAAGATTTGAAGAAGAAGACTGGATAAGGCATGTTCCTGAAGGATGAGTGGTGAAAGGCTCGCGAGGAGAGGATAATGTTTGAGACCGAGGTCGCTACTCAGAAGTCGAAGGTTGCGGAATTCCTTGCAGAGAGGGAGCGAGATATTCATCGCGTGTCCTGTGCTATGCGTCGTGAAATTGATGACCGCTACAAGGAGGCTTTATCTACTTTGGAGAAAAAGTGGTCGGATAAGAAGAAGGAGATCGATGTGGAGGTCCAGTTGCGACAAATAATAGCATACATCGATCTACTCAATGAGATCAAGAACGGAGGGTTGGTCGGCGATGAAAAATTAGCTCGTCTTAAAGAGCTAGAAAAGGATTGCAAAGCTTTTGCCGAGGTGGCTGCTGTTGCGGATTGGACTATTTCAGATTTGGGCCTGCCCCAAGTTTCTTGTGATTCGGTTGTTGGGATTATTCTTCCGAGTATGGGGCTGATTCTTGAAACGTATCTCTTTTTATTTTTTCTTTGTTTAAGTATTTCGAATGTAATCTTTTTGGGATAGCCTCGGATTTTAACGATATCTTTTCCTCTAGATATTTTGTGATTTTATTCGTTTTTGGTTGAGGATTATTCGAACCGGTCTGCTCTTTATAAGTGCTGAGCTTGCCTTGCCGAGTATTAGTAACTTAAGCGATATTTCCCCCTATCTCAAAGACTTATATCATCGAGGAGAATGAGTTCCCGTGAGTCCGAAAGGATCAGAAATCGAGGGAATGGGACAAGTTCCGGACGGATCCGCTCTGGCGATGTGAGTGAAGTGCTCACCCAAGCTCGCTCACCGAAGCTCTTCGTGAGGAGACCCGCCTTCCTTGTGTTGTGGCTCGATATGATGCTATTGATTCAGAGGGGCCGCAGATGGTGGTTCAATTGAGTTCCGGGAGTCCGACTGGCTCAGAGGGGCATGATTATTCTTCGAAAAAAGCAAAGACATCCGGGAACAATGCTATGTCCGGCCTTGCGGGCGATGTCACGATCGCGAAGCCGTTTCATTGGAAATTTTACCATGCCAAGGATTGTCCGATCACGGAGGATTCTGGTAGCATTGTTCATTTGGTTAGGCATTTCAAGCCGGTCGGGTGCCCGCTTCCTTCGTCGCGGAACATGACCGAGCGTGAAGCGTACGTCAAGATGGAGGTGGCTCATGCCATGGTTAGTTGTTCTGTTTCCTGATCATTTGGGCTTTTGTATTTTTATTCTCGAAACTCACGATATTCTTTCAGGCCATGGAGGCGAACAACGAGTTCGTAGCTACTTTGGAAAAGCGTTTGCGAGACATTCCTCGGACTGACGAACTCAACGAGGTTAAGAGGGTTGTTCGGGAGCTAAATCTCAGTTTTAAGATTGCTCAGGAAAAAGAGCGTGCAAACGTGGTTCAATTGACGGCCGCCGAGAAGTTGGGAAATCAGGCTGCTTCCCTTGAAGCTCGTCTTCGGTTTGTCGGAAATGAGAGGAAGGCGACTTTAGAGCAGGTTTCCTTGATGGAGATGCAGGTCGAGTCTTTGATGTCAAAACATGTGGATGACTCCGTCGGGCAACTTATGATGCGAATAAGACTTTGGCTGGTAGCTATCTGGATGTGTTGATGTCTTTGAAAAAAAAAGTGGGAGAAGAAGAAGGCTGCAGCTGATTGCGAGATCTGTTTGAAGGAGGCCTTGACTAACATCAAACTCATTAAGGAGATAATGAGTAACAATCTTCTTGCTTTTGATGAGTTGATGCGACTTCGTGCTAAAGAGGTCGAGTTAGGGCCCGGGCTGGATGTCGCCATGGTGTCTGATTTCTCGGTTGGGAAGTTGGATCTTCCCCAGATTTCTGAGGATTTTCCGGATGATTTCTTTTCCAAGATTGCTTTCGGTAATGCTGATCATGGTGCTCATTCCAGGTGTGATACTTTCTAGACCTAAAACTTTTGCTTATCTTGTTTTTCTATCCAAAAAGACTCTTCCTTTCTTGAAAAGCTTGAATCTTAAGCATCTTAATCTATTTTCCTTTGAGAAATCTGAGTTTACATCTACTAATTAACATGATTAGTCTTGACTTTATCATGATTGTAAGCTTAAACATGGTAATTATTGAGTAGACTCCTTTGAACTTGTGGGTTTGGGTGGTTAAGGGTGATTAGGTGATTATCTAGGGAGTTTAATTTTTGACCCTTCATGTTCTATACTTATTAATTGTGTTTAATGATATTCTAGACTTAATCACTCTAGGATTGATCTATAGCCATTTCATGCCTGACAAGTGTTTGTTGAAATGTCTGAACAAAAGTAATATTTCTCTTTGCTTACTTAACCAAAGACATTTGATGTTAAGGTGTTAAGATGTCTATTAAACTTGCGCTTAATGATTGATTTCTTGAATTAAACTAAAGACATTATGTTTGATCATTGAAAGCAAATGAAGTATTATCTTGACAAAGAACTAGTTTAGACATTGTGTTTAGGCTCATAGAATGTGATTGATTGTTTATCTTGACTCTCTCTAGATTACAACTAAATCACTCAAGATCGATACCCTTGCCCATGGGTTCTTTATTCTCATTGATTTGATTGTGTTGCTTGTTTCTTTTACCATTTGTTAATTGTTTGAAACTTGAAACTATTACATATTTGATTGCACTTAGATTAAGTATGAACTTGCATTCTCATTGCTTAGAATCACTTAGGATTGGATTGATAATCTGAAGTACTACTTTGATTTGAACATAGGATAAAAATATCCTTATCAGACAACATAAAGAGAGCATTCTTTGTAAGTTCATCAGCTTGGTTGTAAAAGTTGCGTGTAATAAAATGATAAGAGATAGATGATAGGGATCGACTAAACACGCGTAAGTCGTGGAGGATTCCCTTGAGCTCGATCACAGACTTGTTTCCTGTGAGGATTTGAACTAAAATTTGGGAATCTGAAAAACAAACAACATCTTTGAAACCGGCTGCAACAGCCGTAGTAATTCTCGCTTTTAACGCCAGTGCTTCTGCAATTAAAATAGTTGCGATCACACATCGAGCAGAGTTTCCTTGGATTAAAGTCATTCCAGATGGATATTTTAGCCACCCGGCCTAGGCCTTCTTAAGAGCCATTCCAAGCCGCATCCAAGAAGATACTAATGGTGTTAACAGGTAGCTGAGGAGTGTTGTTAGACTTTCGGCAGTCTTTAGGTGCAGCCACTACAAGAAAAAAACGTTTTTCTTAGCGGACGAAAAATGCTATATAATGATATTATAGCGCTTTAACAAGCGATGTATCATCGCTCGTCATAATAGGTCGGACAAATTAGATAGCATTTTTTTGTATTGCTATTGTATTATTAAATGTTATAGCGTTTTTCCTTATGCAATTAAATATTTTTCAGTAGCGTTCCTTTTTTGTTATTTACATTAAATTTATTTATTTTAAAATTATTTATTTTTATTAATTATATAATAATAAAAGATAAAAAATTAAACTGGTTTATATATTAGAAACTATTATTATTTAAACAATAAATAGCATAGGATGTTTTAGAAGTCAAAATTACAGCTATCCATTCTATTGCAGCCATGATGGCCTTTAACATCATCTATGTTTTCGAAAAAGACCTATCCTCGGAAATCAATTGGTTCCTGCCAGCCCATAAGTCCCAGAAAATTCATGGTTATAAGGGAGAATGCATACTTGAGGGAGATAGGTTCACTATTTCTGTGCATACAACGAGGACATCTCCCATTGTTTGGTCTGACTGACAGCTTGGTCTCTTCATGATTGGAGCTAAATTACACACTCTTTGTGCAAAGGGTCAAGTAAATATGGCATGCATAGCAGATTCACTTTCTCCACACTTTTTGTATTTTCCTTCAATTTGGATACCACGCTTCACACACAACTAAGGCATTGGTCTTTAACTTCCTGAGAATTTTTTTTAGTTTCGGCGAGCAATTAGCATTCCATACACACTGTCTCCAGTTAAAGCAAACTTGGAAGGTACTTCTATTTAGCTTAACTATAGTGTATCCAGATTTAGTGGTGTAGTTTCCAGATTTGCCAAAGAGCCATTCTCGTTCGTCATTCATAGTGATATCACTCAAATTACCTTAATGAGTGTTACTCTCTCAAATAAGAGGTTCACTTGTAGTACTTAGGGATCGAATCACAAGGAGCTAGGAAACCAATTAAATCTAATTTATTAAAAGACTAGGTTATGAATTTAACAATAAAAAGACAGAATTATAAGGTGACGAATTGGATTAGTCAGAACTGTCGTTCTACTAATGAGAATTTAGGGGTTTTGGAGCTTTAGAGAAAAGAGCTAGACCTAGGGTTTTTATTCAGGTTAAGAAGATTATAATTCTATGGGTGCAGACAGTTGTTTGCATGATACATCAGAGCTCAACACATTAAGAACAAGTCCATCAGCTTCCGCATGTTTGGAACGAGTCTATTAACTATAACTAGAGATCCAACAAGGCTGACCCGGTTAAAGGACGTCAGATCAAAGAAGCGTCGATCGATTATTATTGACTAATATCG
>JABAYD010017274.1:0-18544 GCA_014822095.1 Diplotaxis tenuifolia
TACTATTTTATTGTGTAAAAACAATTTAGGAAGTTTGAGATATCTACACTAATTTCCTTCCTTTGTAATAATTTTTTTTGTTATTTTATCTTATTTTGTGTGATTTATCTATTGTTAATTTTCTTATTTTGTATGATTATTATTTTATAGTGTAAAAATAAATTAGGAAGTTTCAGATATCTATATTAGTTTCATTCTTTTTTAATAATTTATTTTGTTATTTTACTTTATTTTTAAGTATTTGTCATTTTCTTATGTTTGAAAAAAATTTGAAAGTTTTAAATTTTGTTATTTTACTTTAATTTGAAGCATTTACCGTTTTCTTATGTTTGAAAAAATGTTGGAATTTTTAAATTTTGTAAATAATGATACGATTGGAGGATTTAAATTCTATGTGGACGCTCTCAACGGCTTATAGCCTAAACTTTTATATTGTATAGACTAGATTTTATACTCGCGCTACGCGCGAGTCTGTATTAATAATTTAGTTTAGTTTTAAAATAGCTTTAAACAAAAACATTAATTGAGTAATTTTCCTATTTAAAATCTTATTTTTAATTTAGTAATTATGCTTTCTTATAATTATGTTATCTTATTAGCTATTTAGTTAATTATATTTGTAAATATAATAATTTTATATGTAAACAATGTTTTGGAAATATTTATTTATATTTTAAAATATTAAATAGATTTCTCAATTGTTAATACATTATAATATTTTTATCATACATTTTTATATGTTTTTAACAAAATAAATGATTAAACTTCTGCATAATCTATAAATTTTTCTTTCGACTCAGAAAATATAATTTATTATTTTCTCTTTAAGTTGTATTAAATTTTAATTTAACTAATTAAATAGGTAATATTTAGATATTTTTGTATATGTAATGAATAACTATATTTATTAACATATTTATATATTAATCATGAATTTTGAGAATTGTATATGAATTGTTCGATTCGTATTTACTATTAAACAGTTATATCTATTTTTAATATAATTTTATCTCTCTTTGTATTGAATAATATAAAACATTATTTCATGTACACACCATCGGACTTTACTTTGTATTTATCAAAATTTTAATATACGAGTATGATTATTATATACTTATTGTGTGCATATATGTATTTGAAATACTTTTATTTAATATTTTTAAATGCTTATCTGATATTATAATATTTAGATTTTGGTTTTAATCATAAATCACCATAATAAAGCTTCCAATGGATTGTTTTTAATTTATTGATTAATATATAATATTAAGTAATCTAGCCTCCAATTGATTAATTTATAATGAGTATTTTTAGTGACTTTCTTGTTTGTTATGGCTCAAACCATACTACTCTATTGTAATATTAATTTTAAATATTATTAAAGATAATAATAAATTATTTGCTAAATTTCTTTATTTTTTTTTAAGTTTTCTTGTTTAACATTGTTTTCAAATACTGTTTAGATAAAACTTGGTAGGATAATTTCTAATAATATATATTATATTGTTTGTATTAAGAAAGTTTCATAAGCAAAAAGGCTATCAAAGTTATATCTATATTATTTTTAAAAAAAATAGGATGACGATTAGAGGATTAGATAGCTTCATTTTTTCAAATATATGTGTGTTTGAACTCTTTTATTATTTTGATTCTTTAAAATTTTGTATACGTTAAACAAAATTAATTAATTTATATCAAATATATTATTTGTAAATATTTTCATAGTATGCTTTTATATGGATTTCATTTTTTTGAAGTTAAATTTTGAGAAGATTAAATTTTCCAAAAAAAGTTTTAAAAAATTTAAAAAATATCAAAATTAAAATAATTAATTGTCAAAATTAAAATAATTAGTTATTTTAATGTCAATTTCACAAATCTGTAATATATTAAATTTAAATTATGTGTAATATTTTTACTTTTGTAATTTTACTTGATACATATTATTTTTTATTTTGAAATTATTGTTTTGGTACATTAACATTTTTTAAAATAACAAATAAAAAATTATGTATCATGACATGATTGGTTGTTTTACATCTTATGTGAATGCTCTCAATTGCTTATAACTTCAATTTTGGTTTCTATTTACTTTTCAAGAAATTACAAAATTAAGATAATAATTTGGCTAATTATTTTTGGCTCATTATTTTATGTTATTTTTGAAATTATTTTATAAATTAAGTTTACTTATATATGATGTTTTTATTTTTGTAATTTTTCCAGATTTAATATTGATTTATATTTTATTTTAAAATTAATATTTTTTAATATTAATTTTTTCAGAAATAGTAAAATTAGATAATTTTTAATTTAATGTTAGTTTAGAAAATCTATATATGTTAAAATTAACTTATATATAATTTTTTTAAAGTTTAGATGATACATATTCATTTTATTTTATTGTTTTATTTGATAACATTAACATTTTTAATTAACAAATAAAAAAACATATGTATCATAATATGATTGGCAGTTTTACTATGTGAACGACTTCAAAGGCTTATAGTCTTTTGATCAATAAGTAATAAATCGAAATTCTTTAGCAAATCAACCTTATTGATTTATTAAAACTTATTCTAAGATCATCGAAAACCAAAAAAGAAGCCAAAACAAACGTTGTATCAATATCTCTCTGTTTTTTAACGTAGATTTTTATAAACTTTTATAACTTTAGACTATTATTTATAGTCACTCAATACTTCATATATTAGAAAGTTTCTTATTCTATTTTATGTTAATATACAGAAATTTAGAAATCTTAACATTTATTTTGGAAATATTGACATTTTAAAAACTAATAACTTATAGTAATAACCTGATTTATTCAATTTTATTTTAATATATAGAAATTTGAAAATCCAAACATTTAAATTTGAAAATCTTAACATTTTAAAAATTAATAATTTGCTTTATTCTATTTTATGTTAATATATAAAATTTGGAAATCCTAACATTTAAATTGAAAAATCTTGATATTTAAAAAATAAAAATTTATATTAATAACCTAATTTATTAGATAATATATATATTTTTAATCAAACTAATTTAGAAACAATTTTATTTTAAAAAAAAAAATTAAATTTATTTTATTTTTGTAAGATGATTTTTGTTACTTTAACTATTTTACTATTAAATTATTATTTTATTTTTGAATAAGCTATACTTTACATTTAGTATATCTAAAAACACAATAATATTTTGTTAATATTACATTTTTATTTTTATTTTTATTTTCTATTTTTTATAACAGTTAACATTTTTAAGTAAGTTGTAAAATGTTAATATTTGTTTTCTTGGTTAAATTATTTATGGAATACTAATTTTGTTTTTTAATATAATTTTGTAAACATTGACAGTTTTTAAAAATAAGAAACCATTATGACGATGTGTCTTTATACGATTCGAGGACTTGAATTTTATGTGGACGTTCTCAATGGCTTATAGCCTCAACTTTTATATATTATAGATTTGTCATAATTAACTATATTATAGTATTAAAATTATATTATATATACCGAAATTCTCTTGGCATGCTTTCTTTCTTTTCTCTCGAGAAGACTCTGTGTCGTGTTTGCCCATTGCTGATATTAAACAATATCGTCTTTTTCTAAAAGATATTCAAGTATCGTGTTCTTGTAGCACTATTTCTTTTGTTTTTTGTCCCTCTTCGAACAAACTATTTATTCAAAATTTACGATGCATGTTAAGATTTGTTTAAATCCAATAGAATACAACTTGTTCAGCAATAAAGAAAATGTTGTAGATAAATGATGTAGTATTAGTCGTATTAACATTTTCGTTTTACTAATTAAATGCAGTTCATATTATTCCCGACTGTGAAATTCAACTTAAATTTACTGTTACATATAATTGAATTTACGAAATTATGGCATTGTAGGTAACTGCCTTTCTCTATAATAAAGACATGCTATATATTTACGCGCCAAAACACGCACATATATATGTATGTATATATACTGTTGGGTTTTGTACATTATTCATGATGGAACAGAAATCTACCAACTAAACAATTCCACTAAACAAAGATAATCAACAAGTTTTATCAAAATAAACTGCAAGTTATGAGCATGTAATATATAATATAGATATTAGGTAGGTTGTTGCTCTTGGCTTAACCGGATACTTTTCTACTCCTCCTGTTTCATAATAAGTGTCATTTTAGGTCTTGGCACACGGATTAAAGAAACAATTAATTTTACATATTTCCCGTATAAAAACACAATTACCTATACACTTCAACCAATAGGAAAATGAATTACAAAATAAAATCAATAAATTTTGCATAGAAAATCGAAAACGACATTTATTTTGCAACAAAAAAAGGGAGTAAGGTTTAATTAGTTTTGAACATTAGGCGAGGTGGAAACATATCTACAACGATAGGGGAATTGTGTTTCAAGATTTTAAGTTTTATCGAATTTTCAGAATATATACAGCTGTCAAACAAATATACAATGCTAATAAAAATATGATTAATGTAAAATTAGTCTCTACTATGGCCTAATTGGACGATGACCATTGGACTGTTATTGTCTTGATTTAACCAAAACCTAGTTGTATAACAATAATGAAAATAGTAATGGAAACATAACACACTTTTGTTCGTTGCCCTTTTGAAGATCCCACCACACCAAATTGTGAATTCTTGGGAAAAACTTCTTGAACATTCAATACTTCTCTTCATAAAACATGTTATATATCCGCACTTTTCAATCTCTCTTGCTCGTCACCCAACAATCTCATTTTCCATATCTCCCTCACATTCTTTAAAATATAGAAAAGTATTAGAACCCTATATGAAAGTTGTCCACTTCTGAATCACAATATATACAAAACTTGCTCACATCCGAGATTAGCTGGATGCTTAAGCGAAACTCATATATCTGATGCCAAACCGGAAAATTAATATCTTTTATTGGTTGTTGAATGTGACAACGCGTCTTCAAAAACATCAGTGTGTAAGCAGAGTTATAATAACGTGGTGATTTTTTTTTTAAATCTTATACATATATATTATATAGTTGTAACTTTAGCCTATAGTTGGAATTGTGTGTTGGCCATGATGAAAAATGCGGAGTTAAATGATAAAAAGATGGAAAATATCTGCTCGAGGAAAAAACATTTAAAAATAAGAAAAGTAAAAGAAGAAGAAGGGTCAATATTCAAAGGTGCAGATTTGATTAGATGCAAAATACACAATTGGACATCATTATTTTTTCTTTAATTAGGGTTTTAAAAACTGTCCCTTTTGTCCACCTTCACGTTTCCTCATGAGTAAGAATAATAATGCTTCACACTATGCAATATCACATTATCAACCAAAAAGTCGCTTCTTCAAACGAAGGTTATATATAAACATATACATAAGTGTACACAATATGGTCATGGTTACAATCCATAAAAAATCGAAATATCAGATGGCACTTTAGATTCTATTCTTAAAAACACTATATTACATTTTGTTTTTCAAATTAAGTATATATATATATATATATATTTAAAGTCCATAAATTTAACAATACAATGTAATCAATAATGATATAGGAGTAACTGGAGTTTTCGAGTATTATCTCTGTTTCATATTAAGTGTCGTTTTAGATTTGTCATACAAATTATAGAAACAACTAATTTACATATTTTCTATATAAAAAAATACAATTACCAATATAATTAACCATATTCCAACTAATAAAAAAATTATAGAATAAATTAATAAATTTTATATTGAAAGTCGAAAACAACATTTATTTTGAATTTTTTTAATCTACAACAACATTTAATATAAAACGGATGGCCATAAGATAACTAATGTTTTTGGGAAAATACACTCATATCTTAAAATATTTTTTAACAACGATAACATTATTTTCAGAAAGAAATAGAATGAGAAGGAATAGATTGAGAACATTAGACTCTAATTAAGTAAATTTACAAAGATAATATGATGAGAATGGACCATACACAGACGATACATATGTGATATTCTGTGTATATGGACAAAAGGTATAGACGGAAATGTGGTGGCAAGAGCTAGACAGGTAGGCAAAAACATTGATGTAAGGGAATGACATCTCTTGAGCCAATACATGATTTGGTCTAAGTCAAAATTCCTCTTGTATGGATTAATTAATCCAGTTATGATTTGTTTTATTTTGTTGTCTACCAGAAGCACCATACCATGAAGTTAACTTTGGATGTTGAGCCTATCAATTTCTTAATTTTCATTTCCTGGTTAATTTCTATGAGCCCATCTTTGTTTGTTGAAAATTTGAAAAGTAGAACAAAGAAGAATCAGCTTTGTTTTTTTAAATAGTAGTGTATGTTATTGAAAGTTATGGCTGTTTGTTCCCTATTTCCCAAAAGGTGTGGCTTGTGCCATGGATCATGCCCTCACGTAAGAAGCTAGCAAAATACAAAACATATTACAATACTTAAAGATAAAGTAATGGTCCATTTAATGCGTAATGGCTACATGTGTGTGGTTACATGTAATGGTAAGTCTCTTTTTGAACATGTACACGAAAGATACGATCAACAAAGCCATTTTAACTTGTTCATTTAGCTAGCCAATATCATATACACAATTTGCTTTTAATATATACCAATAAGAAAATAAAGTTTACTTTCCTGTGTGAAAGAACATATTAGCGATTTGTAGACACTTCGTGTAGTTTGTTCGTCATAATCTTTATATATACTCGAAGGGGCTTGGAAGTTAGCCAAATTGTAGCTTTCAAGAAAGACCAAACTAATTAATAATCAATACTTCTCTAAATCTGTGTCTCGTTTTTAAATATATGGTCTGGTATATATGGATGCTTATATGCATTATCATCACGAATAAGTCAGTTACATGTGTATATGTCTTTACTCATTATCATAAAGCCGATCCCAAAATTTTGATCATCTGTATACAGTTATTTGCGTACGTATCTTGTGTCTCTTTCTCTATCATAGAAGTAGCTAGTGAGGCCAACTGGTTTCATAATGTTAATTTTTGGACCCACTTTTTTGAATTTCGAAGACTAATGATTCTCTGTAGGAAGGTCAGAAATGAGAGAAAAACAATGCACGTCTTTCATTTGGTGGATGCCAATACCAACTTTCTTTTGTTGCATATATGTATCAACTTTTCATATTCTCTTTTTGTACTACTCCGAATCAAATTCAACATCTCCAGTTCATATTTTCTTCTCAGCAAAGTATATTGTATCAGAACCTTAACAATCACATAACCCGAATCTAAGATTATATATAAGATTATGGTTTATCTAGATACATCATGATATTATAAGTATATGAGTTTTATATGTATGTTAATGTATACAGTATAACCTCTCTAAATTAATACTCTATAAAATAATATAATTTTATACTTATAATTGAGTTTTTGGTTCAATTAATATATCGATAAATTAATATCTCTATAAATTAATAAAACAACTATATTTTTAGTGTAATCCAAACATTATTAATTTATAAAGGTTTCATTATAGTTTGGATAAGCAATACATTTACGAATGAGTAAATTAGTTTGGAGTTTGATGCTCGAATGCAAACTCAATATATGTTCACTCCTTTTTATTTACTTATTTTTATGACAACATAATATAAATATTATACCTCATCACATTTCACATAAAAATAGATCATATATAAAACTCCTTAAATAATATGTCCAATGAAAAAATGGATCATATGTCTCTAGCTTAATAGTCATAGACCCAATAAAACCACTAGAATACATATATACTTTGTTATGTACCATATAAAAAAGTATCATGGAAGATTTGAAAGATCTACACCCAAATCTTCAACAAAACTTAAAAGTGACATTGGTGGAAAAATAAAAGGAGAAGTTTGGAGATGGGGTTTGATAAGGCAAAGAAGGAAAACCATTGAATAAGAAAACTATCTCTTGTTGTTATTGTTAGATTTTCTCAACCATCAATCCATCCTCTACTTCTTCTCTTTAAATTCTTGTAACCCTTTATGAGGGGGACCAAGGACCAACCATATTTTAGGGTATGGCCAAAATAATTAAAATCCAACAAGCTTTTACGAAAAGTTATGGGTGAATCAAACAAGAAATATCAAAGTAATCCAACCTCTATATAATTGGTGTATTAAGAGAGTGTCCATACGATTCTTTTCCTGTCAAAATCATGAATTCATATCTTGACGGTAGAGAAAAGACTCATGTTACCTGTTTTAAATCATTTCAAGAACTTATTTGTCATTTTATACGACACAAGACCACAATTTTCATGGCCTAGTAATTCCCTATTAACAAACATGAAAATAATAGCTACCTTCGTTTCATCATGAGTGCAGTTGTCAAATAATGTAGACATATGATTAATCACAATATCTACATACGTTGCTGTTAGCATCGGATATTAAACGGTACAAAATAAAGTTCGAGGCGATTTGGCTACTAAAGAATAGATATATATACCTTGAAATATTTCATGTTTTTTTGCATGATTTTATATAGATTTAATGAAAGTGCATAAGTTTTGACACAAGTAATGACATGTTGGAAAATATGCATATTCAATCGCTTTAATAGTAAGCCAAATATAAAGAAGATGGCTCGATTTGAATCAGCAGAAACATGGAATTGAAGATACTTTCATATGTACGAGAAATTTGATGTAAAGTCAGACAAAATATACAGAGAAAATAAGTGTTGTAAACCAGTTTGTTTTATAATGTCTTGTGTAACTAGAAATATAGCTAGTCTTGGTGTAAATATTACTTAATTTCTTTCTAATATATAAGTTTTGAAGTTTGGTGTTGCTTTTCTCCCAAAAAAAATTGAAGTTTGGTGTTGCCAACTTCCAAGTGTTGTATAAATATGTCCCATCTACTATATACCATCTCTGCTTTGCCATTTAGAACGTTACCCTTGTTGTAAAAAAAGTTATCTTTCAGTTGATACATACGTTCTAAGTTGGATCGAAGGCCGCACATAGTTACAACGTGGAGCGGGCTGAAATGACTTGTAACTCGGTCTTTCTAAATGGATAATGGTATGAGTTTTGTAGGCCAGTTCATGCCACCAAGAGGCCCAAGAAAATCTTATAATCAAAACGAAAAATAAATAGTAACCGTACATACAGATAAGTTAAAATACAATATATCTGTTGACAAAAAAATACAAATAATCTACGGTTTTTAATAGAAGTATACGTTTTTGTACTATACCTGGAGACTGACGCGTCTCTGTATTCGGTAGCATGGACCGTAGAGTGGATGTGGATATAACACGTAGACTTTTAAGCCCTAGCTTTCACCTTATCTATATCCGCCACTTGGCATTAGACAGGCATGGGGCCCCCAAACTTCTACGCTTCCTTTGTCTCCTTACGTCCCTTCCCCATCTTATCCGAAAGATCCAACGGCTCTTAATTGATCAAGAGAATTTTCCAATCAAGATCTGTATTTTCCTAAAATACCAAATTGGTCCTCCATTTTCACAATCGACATTTTATATGGCTCTGTGATGAAAAATCGGCCAATGCCTGTAATTGAACTGCATACTTTGTTTTTTATAAGTTCATATAATGATAAAATCATTGACCATAAGAGGGGTTATTATAAAAAACACAGACCATATCAAATAACATAATCATTTATATTATTGAGTGGATTTTGCACAGAGAGAAAAAAATTGTTAGTTTGAAAGCATATTATTACTGTTTTCAAGTTTAATATATTAATTTATTTTGTTTAAAATTAGTTCTAATTTTTTTCATTTTTGATAATGTTTTCACGTAATTTTTCTGTAATATCAACACGTATTATTATTATTATTATTATTATTATTATTATTATTATTTTTTAAGTATTATTATCATTAATATATAATCATTTGAATCTGAAATAAAATCCTTTCACCACTTATGAGACTACTAACAAAAAAAGAACTATTGGACATAAGAACTAATTTTTTTGTCAACTAGTAAGAACTAACTAAACTTTTAAACAATATATTATGGAGTGTTACAAAAAAAAAATCATACATGGTAGCGTTTGGGTACAATACTAAATTGAGATAAAGTATGAGGACTAAATATAAATTCCAACACAATACCGTATAGAATGAAGAAAATAAATAAAATAATTAAAAATGCAGGAAAAAAGAGAGAAGCGGGTCGGTATTATTAGATAGAGCGATCAAAATCGATCCCATTTGAAGAGAAGTAACTCTCTCTGTCTTCTTCCTCCACGAAGACGTTCATGGCGGATACCGTCGAGCTACCGAGTAGGTTAGCGATCCTCCCGTTCAGGAACAAGGTTCTCTTACCCGGCGCCATTATTCGAATCCGTTGTACTTCTCACAGCAGGTATAACTCAGCTTCTTCTTCATCAATCGAATCGTGCCAAAATGGTTTTGAGTTTTATTGATCGTAATTGGGTATCGATAACCCTAATTGACTTGGATTAGAGTTTCTGTACGATCGTAATCTTGTTTATTTTAATTGAGTAACTTGTTTTGCGGATTTAGTGTGACGCTAGTGGAGCAGGAGCTATGGCAGAAGGAAGAGAAGGGGTTGATTGGCATTTTGCCTGTTCGAGATGATGCTGAGGGTTCTTCAGTTGGGACGATGATTAATCCTGGTACTGCAGAATTTGATGAACATTGATTTGATGATGAGTGTCTTGTATTGGTTTAACCTCTTGTGTGTGTTTAGGTGGTGGAAGTGATTCTGGAGAAAGAAGCTTGAAGTTTCTTGTTGGTACAACAGATGCTCAAAAGTCTGATGCTAAAGATCAGCAGGAAGTTCACTGGCATAGCAGGTTTGGTTTAGCATCAACTAATATTAATGTTGTGAATCCTGAGAGTTGATTGAGTGCCTCAAGATTTATGGTTTGATTCTCAGCATGTGGTGAGTGATGATATTTGTTTTTTTCATGTTCAGGGGAGTAGCAGCTCGTGCTCTGCATCTTTCGAGAGGGGTGGAGAAACCAAGTGGAAGAGTTACGTATGTAGTTGTCCTTGAAGGTCTGAGTAGGTTTAATGTTCAGGAGCTTGGAAAAAGAGGACCATACTCTGTTGCGCGGATTACATCGCTGGAGATGACTAAGGGAGGTAAGATATGTTATTCTCCTTTGTAGCTTTTGGTGATTACCGATGTCAAAATTTTATTTACTATGGCAACGGCCTACCTATTCTGTTGCTTAATCATGCAAATGAGTTTTTTTTTACTGGATGAGTTTTCTGCCTCTTTTGGAAGACTTTGAAACCTGTTTTCCTTTTGACGGATCTACGTATTTTATAAATGTTAGCTCTCCTTTTGCTTCATTTACCAAAAAATGTATGCGTTTAAAAACTGTTTTAGGATAGAGGTTCTCACATATAGTAGTTTTGAGTCAGAGCTTATTTGATAGTGATAGTATTTCCGGCTTATTTCAGGTTGGTCATCATTCTTTAACTTTTTATTGCATTTGCTACATCCTAGTCCATTGATGTCTTTTGCTGGTTCCTTTATGGCCATCTGCAGAGCTGGAGCAAGTGGAACAAGACCCTGATTTTGTATCACTGTCACGTCAGTTTAAGACCACTGCTATGGAACTGGTTTCTGTGCTTGAGCAGGTAACTTTAGTGAAACTGAAGTAGATTTCTGTTTTTCGGTTCCTCCTCTCTCAAGTTTTGTTGTTGCTTCACGCTTAAGAATTCGCAAGATTGATTAAAAAACTTAACATTGAATCTTTAGTTATTTGCTTTTACCAAATTGGTTTTTGGTCTGTCCGTTGGATCAGTGGTCCAATATGCATCTGATTATCTTGATTAAATTAGTAAGTGATGCGTTGTTTTTGTTTTTTTCAGAAACAGAAAACCGGTGGAAGGACAAAAGTTCTTTTGGAGACAGTTCCTATTCACAAACTAGCAGACATTTTTGTTGCTAGTTTTGAAATGAGTTTTGAAGAGCAACTATCTATGCTGGATTCAGTTGACCTTAAAGTTAGACTTTCAAAGGCCACTGAACTTGTTGATCGGCATTTGCAGGTTAGCTATTGATATCCATACAATCTGTCTTGTATTTTTCCTCTCTCCATTAAGAATTCATGTTGATGTTTACTTGTGGCAGTCAATTCGTGTAGCAGAGAAGATTACTCAAAAAGTGGAGGGCCAGTTGTCAAAGTCACAGAAGGAGTATCTCTTGCGGCAACAGGTTTTTTTTTTGGCACTCAATGTCAATCTGAGAGGTGCTTGTACTAAGTGGTATGACAATGAAACTTGTTTTGTAGATGAGGGCTATTAAAGAAGAGCTTGGTGACAACGATGATGATGAAGATGATGTAGCTGCACTTGAAAGAAAGATGCAAGCTGCGGGAATGCCGCCCAACATATGGAAGCATGCTCAAAGGGAATTGAGGTATGCTGATGGCTGTGTGACTGTGGACCAAGTGGAAGACACAATTTTCTTAATTTTAGTTCTTTCTTCATTTCCTAATATAGGAGACTAAAAAAGATGCAACCTCAGCAACCTGGTTATAACAGTTCACGAGTTTACCTGGAGCTTTTGGCTGATCTTCCTTGGGAGAAGGCAAGCGAAGAACTTGAGTTGGATCTAAAGGCTGCAAAAGAACGTCTTGACAGTGAGCACTATGGTTTAGCCAAGGTCAAGCAACGCATCATTGAATATCTGGCTGTTCGAAAGGTTGCTTGTTTGTCTTTCTTGTTCCCTTTTCGAGTAACCCATCTTCAGTTTCCCGGTTTATCTTAATCGAAACTTATCTAATGCAGCTTAAACCAGATGCGAGAGGCCCAGTTTTGTGCTTTGTTGGTCCACCAGGTGTGGGCAAAACATCTTTGGCATCATCTATTGCGGCTGCGTTAGGTAGAAAATTTGTTCGCCTATCTTTGGGTGGTGTTAAAGATGAAGCTGATATTAGAGGACACCGAAGGACGTACATAGGAAGCATGCCAGGGCGCCTAATTGATGGGTTAAAGGTGACTTTTTTCTTTTCTTTCTTTTCTAAAGACACATATCTTAGTGATGCGTAAAAAAAAAACAAAAAGAAACTTGGGATGTATTTTAAGAAAGGAACTAAGCTGTAGCAGATAAGTTTGATCGCTGTCTGTCTGAGCGTCTGTCCAACCTTGAGAATTACAAGTGAAAGAATGTACTGTAGATCATGAAAATGATTGATACTTAGCCATTCTGAACGATCTGTTGGAAAACTGCGTTGTAGATGCTTCCAATATGGGAATGTCTTGTTTGACTACAAACATCCATACTGGATGGTTTATTATATCATTCTTATCACTAACGATTTCGCGGTATGTTTTTGATTTTAGAGGGTTGGTGTTTGCAATCCAGTTATGCTGTTGGATGAGATTGACAAAACAGGCTCAGATGTTCGAGGTGATCCAGCTTCGGCACTGCTGGAAGTTTTGGATCCAGAGCAGAACAAATCTTTTAATGATCAGTATCCTAAAGCTCAGTTAGCTTTAAATTTCGCCTTCTCTTAGGCAACAAATATTCTTTGATATAGGCGCAGTTGATGAATCGACAGTTGCCCTTAACTGAAAAACAGCTATCTGAATGTTCCGTATGACTTATCGAAGGTGGTTTTCGTTGCCACTGCGAATAGGGTGCAGCCTATTCCACCACCTCTTCTAGACAGGATGGAGCTAATTGAGTTGCCAGGTTATACGCAAGAGGAAAAGCTTAAGATAGCAATGCGTCATCTGATTCCTCGAGTTCTAGATCAACATGGGCTGAGTCCCGAGTTCCTCAAGATTCCGGAGGTACATTATTTATTTTGAAAATTTTGATCCACTGCTGATACTCTTCTCTTGTGGTGGGCTTATGCAGTTTCTTATTTAGTTTTTCTTCTAATATTGGCCGTAGGCTATGGTAAAGAATATAATTCAGAGGTACACAAGGGAAGCAGGTGTTCGTAGTCTTGAAAGAAACTTGGCTGCTGTGGCTCGTGCAGCAGCTGTGATGGTCGCAGAGCATGAGCAAACTCTCCCATTGAGCAAAGATGTGCAGAAACTTGCTTCTCCTCTGCTTAATGGTAGAATGGCCGAGGGAGGCGAAGTGGAGATGGAAGTTATTCCAATGGGTGAAAATGATCATGAGATTGGAAGTACCTTCCAGAGTCACTCAGCTTTGGTGGTAGATGAAACCATGCTTGAAAAAATCCTTGGGGTATAGCTCTCATTTACTCAATTGACGTTTAACTATTAATATAGCCGAATGTTACATTGTGATTACCAACGTGATACTTGTGGAACTTACTCTTGTGCTGTTTGTTGGGTGGAATGCAGCCTCCAAGGTTTGATGACAGTGAAGCAGCTGATCGAGTGGCGTCAGCTGGCGTTTCGGTGGGTCTAGTCTGGACTACTTTTGGTGGCGAGGTCCAGTTCGTGGAGGCTACATCTATGGTGGGCAAGGGCGAACTGCATTTGACTGGCCAACTAGGAGATGTTATCAAAGAATCTGCTCAATTAGCTCTTACATGGGTAAACATCTTCACTCGACTGCATCTACTATCCAGGAAAATAGTTAGTTCTTCAGAACTTTTTAGTTGATCACCTAATTGATGTTTTATAGGTAAGAGCACGTGCATCGGATTTCAAGCTAGCACTTGCAGGAGACATGAATGTTCTTGATGGACGAGACATCCACATTCACTTTCCTGCTGGTGCTGTGCCGAAAGACGGACCTTCAGCGGGAGTGACTTTGGTGACAGCTCTGGTTTCGCTGTTCAGTCAGAAACGAGTGAGAGCAGACACAGCCATGACCGGAGAAATGACACTCAGAGGTCTCGTCTTACCCGTGGGTGGCATCAAAGATAAGGTAAGCCGCATCTATTTCTAGCCAGCCCGGAGCTTCACATATGGTAGATAACATTATTTATATTTATAACGTCCGGGTTAAATATGTGTGGACAGATACTAGCTGCACACCGGTATGGTATAAAGAGAGTGATTCTACCGCAGAGGAACTCGAAGGACTTGGTCGAAGTACCCGCTGCTGTACTCTCCAGCCTGGAGGTAAGATTTAAAACTTCAGTCATAAGGCTTCTTCTTGGTACTATGTTATCCAGCCCATGTTCTGGTTTTGCCTTCGTTTTCTAAATTATTGGCTTATGGCTCTGGGGATTAGTCCGTGGGTTGTAAATTGGTATTGAATTGAATGGGGGTGCTGGAAACAGGTGATCTTGGCAAAGAGAATGGAAGACGTTTTGGAGAATGCATTTGAAGGAGGTTGTCCATGGCGGAACCACTCTAAATTATGACAAACATGACACAAAGTCCCAAAGCTTTCACCTCTCCGGGACCCAGACACCTGTCTTTGTCGCATTCACCTCTCCGGGACCCAGACACCTATCTTTGTCTCATCTGGTAAGGGTCAGAATGTCTGCATCTCCTTTTCTTTCTACCTCTCTCACTCAGATCTCGTCTGTATTGTAACTCATATCTGTATGTAATGGGCTTTAAATTTATCATCTAATTTAATTTACTCATCTCTCACAAAATCACTACTCTTATAAATATTTGGTTTATCAATCATTGTTCGAGACCTATGCAAAAATTCATATATATTTTTAATCTCACTCTATTTGCCAAAATCAATATTTTCAGTTGGGTCGTATGAATGAATTAGTCCAGGGAAAATGATGGCATTTTGGTAAGCTATCTAGGATCCGTCGCTTAGTTCCATTGGGTATACACTCTACACGTACTACTTTGTATGAACTATGGATATTACAAATTATTGAGTGCCTATTCTATACAAGGAACAGCAAAAAACGAAATGACATCATTTATAACATTATACATTATAGCCAACTTTTTTATGATCGTCTCTTTAATCAACCTAATATCCTCTGTTCTAATTCCACCGCTCATTTCTCGTTTCTTTTAACGTACGTCGTATGGCGGCCCAATTTCTGGTATAAAATTAGCCTGGTTCAGTTTTCATTGTCGTTTATATTATTACCAATGTTGCAGAAAGTGAAAATTATTTTAGGAGAAGGCATATGAAAAAAAGACGAACATACACTCTTTTTTTTTCGTTCTGAAAAGAAATTCCCAATGATGACGCAAAGTGAGGAAAAGGAATATTAGGTCATTAAATCCATTAAAAAATTGGTACTGGTCTCTAACGAGTAGAGATTGTATGTTTCTGTTGGTTTATGCCTTCAACAAAATCATTTATTCAAACAAACTCCAACGCAATTAAAACAAGGAAAAACTCAATTTCTTATTTATTCCATCCTTTGTAGGAGAGACTATTTGAAAAGCCAAATGATTTTGTTTTTGTTTTACTTGGAGGAAATAACGAGAGAGAGGGAATCTTTTCTTAGCCTGAGAGAGCTGCGTTCATAGCACTGTGAACTTCGACACCAATCTGTGCTTCTGCTTTCTCAAGATCTGTTGAGGCAGCAGCAAGTTTCTGTGTGAACTCAGCTAAACCCTTTTGGACTTGGCTTGCGTCAATGTTCTCAAGCGGCACGGCCTCAACGGCGATGATGTCAGCCACAGAATTTGCGTGGAGAAACGCGAAACCACTGCTCACGAAGTATTTCTTCACGTCAGTGCCTTCGTGAACGGACATGATACCGGGTTTCAGCTCAGCGATTGTTGGAACGTGTCCAGGCAAAACACCCATTTGTCCTGTTGTCGCTGGGATGATAACCATGTCGACCTTGAGGTTGACAAAGAGGAGAAACCAATCAGCTTTGAGTTATGATTAAATTATATACAGAGAAACGAATCAAGAACAAGCCTTAGTTCTGATTTTGTGTGAAACGAACAAGATAATGTTATTCTAATAAAGACGATATAAGCTTTCAATGCATCAGGAAGTCTGAGACGATAGAAGCTCTCAATGCATTCTAATGAAGAGATACCACAACGAATGTACTACCTCACAGCATACTAATATTTAACAATGAATAGACTACTTGCCATGGAGATGAACTCATGATATATCAAATCACCAGAAGAGAAATAAATATACATTTACAAATCAATTCATATCACGTATATTAACAATCATCAATTATGTTTCGACAAGAGATCATATATGAAACACGCACTATATGTTAATCTCATTGTAATAGAAACCAAAAAAAGCACACTAAAATTAGGAGCATTTGTGATGAACAGAAATAACAAATCTTTTCAAAGAGTTTGCAATACAAATATCCAATTTTAAAGATTGACCAACAAACAATTTAGAGCCAGTATCAACTAGTCTCAGCATATCAGCGAGGAATCTAACCAAAAAAAAAACACTCCAGACAAGATAAAAAAAAAGAATATAACAAGCAACATTTTTTGAGGTGTTAAAGTATTTAAGGAGGGATGGTTTCTCTTAATCACTAACAAGTGAAACTTCCAAAAAAAAAAAAAATCAGTATAGCTGTACGGGGGAACCCTAAAACTTAGTACTATCAGATCCAACGAAAATCAAAAGGTCCTAAGACATAATTAACCACATTTTTCGCAACGTATCATGAATCAATCACCAGGGAACCAATCTGAAATGCTGTTTCTCGACTTCCCACAAATCCGCAGATCAATATTCAATCACAAACCAAAAGCCATTCACAATCCAATTTTCCCTCAGTAAACGTACCATTAACATAAACATAGATCGAACCCTAGAAAACCTATCGATCGAGGAAGATGGAAACATACCTCTTTCCCGGAAAGTTCAGATGCGTAAGGGAGGACGAAATTGACAGTGAGCTTCGTCGGAATCGAAGACGCAGTCGACGGACGAGGCTTCATGTAGGCTGAAGGAGTCTGTGGCGGGTCCATGTTCGGTGCGACTTTCTTCCATGACTCGACGAATGTCGAATCGATCGTCGACGGAACTTCCGTTGAAAAGGCACGAGCCGTCGCCGATTTGGAGGACGCGGCGGCGACGGATCGGGAGAGGAGTCGAGAAGCTTGTCTAAACATGGCGGCGATTTGGTTCCGATGACTCTACGATGGATGGAGAGAGGAGTCTCTTCAAGAAAATGCCGCAACTCAAGTGTTCTCGGGCTCTGAAGTTCACGCGCTTGGGTTGGCGAGTGAAGCTGAGTTATTTGGGCCCAACATAAACTGAGAAAGGCTTTGGGTGAGCCCACTAATAGCCCATTTAACTAATCGATAGAGATTATATGTGTATCTTAACACCTGTTGGTTCAAACCCTAATCGATCGAAATGGTGCCCTCCGCGAAAGCCGTCGTTTTCGCGAAGCAGATGGTGAAGAAGATTCGCGTTACGACGCCGTTTTCACGCTTTCTCTCAACCGGCGACAAACATCAGCAGAACCCACCAGAGCCTTTACCAAACAGACCCTTGCGAGGGGAGAGATCTTCTAAACCGTCGCAATCCCCTAAAATTGAGAATAATACACTGTCGGACCATGGCTTCCTCGAACAGTTCAAGCTCGGTGTAATGCCTCAGGAAGAGAGAGATTCACAAGAACAAACGCCCAAGGAGGAGACAAGCCAGCTGTTACAGCCGCCTCAAGACGCGGATGAGATCTTCAA
>JABAYD010017275.1:0-19839 GCA_014822095.1 Diplotaxis tenuifolia
CTGGGACACTTGTTGTTAAAGGTGTTAAGATGGCTATTAGACTTGTTCCTAATGATTGCTTGCATATTATTCAACCAAAGACATTTGATGTTTGAGATGTGTTAGCAAATGAGCATTCATCTAGACATAGAGCTTGCTTAGAATTGTGTTTAGGCTTAAGATTGATAGTTTGATTGATAGTTTGATTGATAATATGCCATCCTTAGTTCGAAACCTGATCACCCAAGGTCTAAAATCCCTATACCCATGAGTTCTCTTTCCAATAGTTAAAACAATCAAATCATCGGTTGCACTTAGATTAAGCATATACTTGCATTCTCTCTAATTTTAAATCCCTCATAATTGGTTCGACATTTGCCTTAGGAGCCTTGAAAACTCCTAACATCAAACACATGTGAAACAAAAACCTAAATGGTGCCCAAGTCTGTGGTATGACGTCCTTTGAACCCCCCTTAGGATGGTTCATCGAATCTTTAAGTCTTATGCGAAGTCTTCTCTTAAATATTAAGATTATGAGAAGACTTACTAGATAATAAGATTATGAGAAGACTTACTAGACTTACTAGTAAGTGTTCTCCAAGAGTTATCAGACGACTTTATAATAAGTCTTCTGGAGTTGTTAATCAGTCTGACTTTTATTGTTTTATATGCAACATATGGATGATTTTCTTTATATGTTGAGGCTTCAGTACAAAAATAATCCACAACACTTCAGGAGTGAGAGAATCTGCATTCTTGATCATAGCTTCTCTCGGCAGTAGACTGACAAGTACCCGGAGTTTAAGAACTCGGAGGGCGATCACAACGGTTTAGGAATAAGACTCCCTGGTGGGGCGTGGGATTATCATGCATGCATAGCACCATCATATTGCCAATCTATGAAGGTTTGGGGGTTGGATGTGGATGATATTTATGCACCAGTGAACTTCAAGAACGAGCATTGGATTGCTATATGGATATCAATCCCAAAGAGGCACATAGTCATCTGAGAGAACATTCATAGGCATATTAAAGCTGGAGAACTCGCTCAGTTAATAGATCCTTTTATCACAATGATCCCCTATCTGCTTGTTGAATGCGTTGGAACTAACGAAGAACGTGTCAAATACAATCTGAAGCCATACATATATTAGAAAGTGACCGCTGGAGTACCTCAGTGACGTTATGGTGATTGTGGTGTGTACACTCTGAAGTACATTGAATGTCATGCTCTTGGGGTGCCATTTCCTTTAAACTTTTGTGATAAGAATCTGAAGTCTATCAGGGAGAATGTGGTGTGTGATATATTTAAAGAGACTCCTGGATGCCATGAAAAAGAGAACGAGGACAAAGATGCAAACCTGGAGACTTATGAGTAGGGATTGAACTTGATGCTTTTGTATGCTTTTGTATAATGTGTTATTGTACTTGAACTTGATGCTTCTGTGTGCTTTTGTATGATAGATTAGGCTACGTTAACATCTAGGATGAAGTCTCTTTTAACCTATCCTCCTACCAAACTAAAATTTCGTAGGAAATTAGTTTAGTAGTGCAGTAACCATTCTGATAATGTAATGTTGGACTTGTTTTTTTAAATTGCAATTTCACAATATAAACTTCAAAACACAGATAGGTTAATAATATATAAAACCAGATAAGTTGATAATACAGAGTAATTGATAACAAAGATAAGTCTTAACACTGATAAGTCTTAATACAACTAAGTCTTAATACAGATAAGTCTTAATGCATAAGTTCATAACAAATAAGTTCATAACCGATAAATTCTTTTGGACGACTAACCATAAGATCGTCTGGGAGACTAACCACAAGGTCGTCTAAGTCAGTTCTTACATTGTGGACGCGTATGGCCAGTCTCTTTGCAGATTGAGCATCTATACACCCTTTGTTGCTTTCGGGGTGTGCATCCTCTCATCCTTGATAGCTCCAACTAAGACTGCCATCTTGATTTCTTATGTCTCCCCGGACCACGCTTTACTTCTGGAGGAAAGCATGTGCAAGCCTGAACTTGTTCTCCAACACAAGGGTATATATTATCTGCGTATCCTGCAAACAAGGTTTCCTTTGAATAGACCGGGCATACAAGTGTGGAGACATGCAAACCATCATATGTCCCAGCTGCTATAGCATGAGAGAAATGTATTTTCTCGACTGCATAGACACCACAATCACACTTGACATGTTCCAAATCAACAACACAATCCCTTTTGCCACCTTTCACAAAGAATCGACATCCATCAATTGGTTAGACATACATCGTATATGATATCTCCGATCGAACAGCAAGCAAGTATTCAACCCCTCGACTATGATGAGTTTTGAGACTCAGAGCATCTTCTCTCCTTTTCCAAAACAACCTACCTAGATTCTCCCTTATGAACTGCAATAAGAATTGAACTGGAAATCCTCTAGCTCGCTTCAGTGCGGAATTAATAGATTCAACTATGTTGCTCATTTTTATGTTGTATATGTCTCCTTGACAATGAACCCTTGACCATAGTCTCACATCGGCATTCTCCAAATAAGTTGCAAGTTCCGGGTTTGCACTCCGTATCTGACCCATGTACCAGTCAAAATCGTAAACTGTATGAGCATAAGCAGCACCTTTCACCAAGTACAAGAGATGTTTGCCTTTATACTTTTGGACAATGTTCTGTTGTAGGTGATAATAACATATTCCTTGGGTTGTCCAAAGAAACACCTTATCACACGCACTTTTAATGGCCGTGTGCCGGTCGGAGACTATCACCAGAGGAAACTAATCAGATACACACTCGCCAACTTTGTGAATAACCATTCCCAAGATTCATCATTTTCACCATCTACCATCCCAAAAGCCAATGGAAATATCTGAAATTACCATCTTTTGCGGCCGCAACACTTTCATACTTTTCACTTAGATTAGTCACATCCACTATAATGACCCTTCTCATATACTGAAAACCTTTGATATAAGCTCTAAAAGAGAGAAATAGATACTTGAATCTATTCAGAGAATCAAGTTCTATACAAATGATAGAACCCGGATTTGCTAAGGTGATTTGCTCCAAATATGAAGGTAGTCGCTCATACCCATCTTTCACTGATCCTCTCACCAATTCTTGCGCATATAACAATGATCGGTATGAAGTGATGTAATCAAGTGTCATCTCAAACATGTTCTTCATTGCATCTTTGATATGCAGCAGATTTAACCCAACGCGAAATATGAAAAGCCTACCAATATACTTCAGAGTACAGTGTTTCCATTAAGCATTCGGTCTGACACAGAACATGTATGAGTTTTCACATACTTGGTTACCCAAAACGTCTTTGTCCCATGTTTCACATGCGCTTTGATCTTCCATCCACAGCCATTAGCACGACATGTTGCCACAAGTAGATTTTTCGTTGATTTGTATATTCTGAAGGAGAACCTAAGTTTCCTTACTAACAAAACTCTGGTTTACATAGATATTGTTAGCATTCGACCTTCCTCCTTCACTATGATATGTCCCTTTGAAATCTTCAAACCACATATCATCTTCTTCTTCCTCATCCTCATCTTTTAACCTTTCCAGACTCACTGTAATCCTGACCCGCATCAACCATTTCAACAACATCAGGGATATTAGCATCCTCCTCCCCATCTTGATTTTCATAGCCAAATCATCATAATCAGCTTCATCCCCCTCCTCAGCTTCATCCCTTTCCTCTGAATCCATTCTCATCTTGCAAAAGCTTGATACACAAAGACGTACTTCTTGCGTTTTGGTTATCTCGAGCAAGTTTCGAACTTGTCTATCACTTGTAACATGAATAGGAGGAAGGTCTGGAGCCATATGTTGTGTAATTGCTACAGGTAATGAGTACGTTAACTACACATACTCTTTGTTCATGTCTAGGTTATAATCTTCTTGAGACATTGCAACAAGCTCAGCGTTTGTCAAACAATCACTCAAAAAGAACAATCTTGCTCCTTTGATTTTATTAACCACAAATCTCCAACCCCCATCTTTCAACTACCATTCTCCATACACTACATGTAACTGACCCATAATCTGAAAAATGTCAAAATAAAAACATATTAGCAAACATAGAACATATGTGAGTTAAAAAGACATTAGCTAGAAACTTTAATTAACATAAAGGGTTGCTACCCTCATAAATATCACCAATTAAGTTTAAATTTCATTCAGTAGCCTCAATATTGATTAATGTACGTGAATTAAAAATAAAATGCTAAAATATTCCTTATAATTTTAGAGAAAATGAAAGTTTATTAAACATTAGCTCACAATACATACACGAAAGTTTTCTTGATGACTTATTTTGAGAGTCTTCCACTTAGTTTATTTTTTGCAATTAAAATTTTACAAAGGACGACTTTCAGAGAAGTCTTCTCTACAGCAGACTTCTTTGGAAGTCTTCCTTTGTAAATATTGGCTTACTCTTGTTAAACAAAACACGAGAATACCAGAGAAGACTTACCTGTAAGTCGTCCAAGATAAACAAGTTAGTTTTGCATTTGACAAGACTATGTTAGAAATTTGACTTTTCGTGGATGACTTACTTATAGGTCGTATGCTTAAAAATAAAATAAAAACTAATATTTAATTAAAATCAGACGACTTAAATGTACGTCATATCAGGTTAGTTTTGCAATTGAAAAATAAAACTTAAATATTTAATTTACCATAGACGACTTACACGTAAGTCTTCCGCTTCCGAGATAAGTAAGGTTTGACCAAAATCTCAGAATAAAATCACAGATGACTTTCGTCTGGCGAATGACTAACGTGTAAGTCTTCTACGTAAAATTAAATATTTAAGTTTTATTTTCAATTGCAAAACTAAGCTGAAACAACTTATATATAAGTCGTCTGGTTATAACTAAATATTAATTTTCTAATTTTCAGTCGGACGACCTATATGTAAGTTGTGCAGGGAAAATCAATTTATAACACAATCCGGTCAAATGCAAAACTAACATGTTTATCCTAGATGACTTACAAGTAAGTCTTTTGTTTTACTCTCGAGTTTTTTTAACAAAAAAAACTGGAAGACTTCTATTTAAGTCTTCTCTAAACACACATATAAAATTCAAATATAAAATAACCTCTGCATTGACCAGAATACCTCCACGTAAGTCTTCTGTGGCCAGTAGACTTACGCGTAAGTCGTCTGACGCAACAGATCTGGAAAAAAAAATCAATTTCATACCTTATATTGTGAGATGACTTTCTTAGCACACAGAAATATGTCTCCAACCACACAGAAGCTTAAACTAAGTCGACCCGCCAAGAATCGTTAACTTGAAGGATTCTAAAAACCATACAGATTTTATAATCAAAATCTTGGATTTTTTTAATGAATTTACAAAATGTAAGAGATATTGTTTTTGATTCATAAGAACTGAAATAGAAGGCGTGTAAATCGATTTTGCATCATTCAGAGCTTCAAAAATGGTTGTTCATGGTTGTTGGTGTATTGATGGCAAAATCTTGTAAATACTTGAAGATGATGAGGATGAAAGGGTAAAATAACCATTTTGGAAAAAAGTAGTGGCATTTTCATGAATAATCCGAACGTGTGGGGTGAATAGGACCAAAAAAAGTTTCAATAAAATCATAGGTTAATTTTGTGTTTGACTTCAAGTTTTAGGTCAATTTTGCAAATCGCCATTTATCTAATAGGTTGTTCTTGCTTTATATATCATCCACTTTATTGTTGTCCAATGCGGTCCAATGCGGTCCAATGCGGTCCAATGTTGATGGTGTGAAATTTATCATTAATCTAATTGTTTTTTTAAAAAAAAAAATAGAATAAAATCTATTTTTGTACAAAAATAGAATAAAATCTATTTTTGTACAAAAATAGAATAAAATCTAAATGTTAGTTTTTTCTCAAGCTAATAAAATCTTTTGAGGATATTAAAATCTTCTGCGGCTAAGGAATGTGAAATAATATTGGGCAGAACAAGGTCAAGGTGGAAAAGATATGTTCGAACCATTGAGTAAATATTTCCCTAATTCCTATAAAAATTGCACTTCCTTTCTACTATCACTACTTTTTTTTCTAGCAAACATCTTTACTTATTTAAAAAAAAAAAGAAGTTTGAAAAAAATCTGACCTTCTTACAAATAGGAAGCAATGCTTAGGGCTTCGAAAAAGGTTTCATGTACTTCCGAAAGAGTGGTAAGAATAATAATATTATGTTATTTATTTTCTTACACTCTTATAAAATCTTCATAATAATTTTATATAGTGTCAAGTTGTTGATTTATTAAGCCATCTGTGAAAATACTATAATAAGTATTCTATGAAATTAAAAAGAAAATGCTACTTTACTTTTGAATTTAAAGAATATAAAATATATACACAGTAATTGTGAAGTATTTTAAAAGATCACTTTAATACATTACTATAAAAAATTAACTATAAATTTACATGAAAACTCTAAATTTTATATTAGTCAATCTATAAAAATAGATACACATTATCATTATATAAATTTCCATACAAAATTACAAATATACTTGTACAGTAGAACCTCTATAAATTAATAATCGATAAATTAATATACACTAAATATCTCTATAAATTAATATAATTTTATAGTCCTCAATTAAGTCTTTAGTTCAATTAATATATCTATAAATTAATATCTCTCTAAATTAATAAAAAATTAAATTTTGGTGAAGTCCTAACATTATTAATTTATAGAGGTTTCACTGTATATATTGTTCGAAGTTTTAAAAGAAAATTAAAACCAAGAAGTGGAGTTCAAGATAAATAAATAAAAACAACTTCAATCTACTTTTCTTATGGTTTTTGATAGTCGTGATATTTTCCATAAAATATCATCATATTTTTAAAGTTTGTGTTTTAACCAAAATATTACATTATCTGATTATTAGAAAACTATGGAAATTATGATTTTTAAAAATTTAGTAAAATTCATAAAAATAGTTATCGTAATTCTCAAAAACAAAAAATAAAAATGAATTTAAAATATATAATCCGCACAAAGCGCGGAAAACGAACCTAGTTTCATTTAAAAACCTCAATATTGACTAACACACATTAATTAACAAGAAAATGTTATTACTTTTTTTATTTTTAGGTCATTTTTGCAATTTTAAATTGACAAACAAATACTTTCAGAGAAGTCTGCTCTATAGAAGACTTTTTAATAAGTCTTCCTTTGTAAATATTTTCGTACTTTTGTATTTTAAATTTTTTCGAAAATACCAGTGAAGACTTCTAGGGAAGTCTTCTCGGATGCATAGGTTACTTTTTTAATTGATCAAATTGTGTTAGAAATTTGACTTTATTTAAAAGACTTCCTTGAAAGTCTTCTAAGAGAAGACTTCTCTGATGCTCACGGTCGGTAGAAGTCTTCCTAGGTTACTTTTGCAATTGACTATATTTTTTTTTAAGAGACTTTGGTGAAAATCTTATTCAATAAACAAAAGTTTGACCAGAATCCCTAAATAAAAATCGAGAAGACTTCGATGGAAGTTTTCTCATAATTTTTCTCATGTAACACTTTCTGGAAGTCCTCTAATTAAAATTAAAAATTTTATTTTAATTGTTAATTGCAAAACTAACATGCCACGACTTCCACTAATAGTGAGCATATTTCATTTAGAAGTTGAGAAGATTTTCCGAAAGACTTCATGGGAAGTCTTCTAGGGAAAGTCAAATTTCTAACAAAATTTGATCAATTGCAAAACTAACATGTTTATCCGAGAAGACTTTTAGAGAAGCCTATTCATTTTTTGTGTTAACAAAGAAAAGTTGGAAGACTTCTAGAGAATTTTTCTCTAAAAAATACACAAAAATATCAATTACAAAGCTAACCTATACATTGGCGAGAAGACTTCCATAGAAGTATTTGTTGTAGAATACTTCGAGGGAAGTATTTTGCGAAACAAATATGAAAAAAAAATTAAAAAAAAATTAAAAAAAAATTAAAAAAAAAAATCATTCTTAGATCCAAGAGGGTTCATGTTTAGGTTTTTCCAAGTACACATAACTTCATAATAAAAGTTACCCACTCATTATTTACCAAGTAACTCGAATAAGCTTATAAATCTTATTATATAAAGAAGACTTTTCTTCACTCTTGTGATGTCATGCCACTAAATAAGATGAGGAAAAAGGACACATGGCATGCAAAATTATTCTTACACAAAATTAATGTTTAATGTTAATTTTTAACTTTAATGAGATAAAAAAAGTAATGTTTAATATTAACAAAGGTTTTAGTTATGCAAATACATTTATTAATATTAATTAAGGTTTTAGTTATGCAAATACATTAATATACACTATGGATTTTGTTCAGCCTTATACATTTGTTTTTGAATGCATGGATACTATGATTTTTTAATATATTATTTTATCTCAAAATAAAAAAAATGTACTTCTTAAAAAGAATAACACTAAATTTCATTTTTTATAGTTTGTTATTTTATTATATAACTAATTTCTAACATTTGTTAATGTTGATAAAATAAAATATCTAAGAATATAAATTATGGATTATTTTCAGCCTTATACATTTATTTTTTGAATGCATGGATACTATAAATTTTTAATACATTTTTCTATCTCAAAATAAAAAGATTTGTACTTCTTAAAAAGAATTTATAAATGCATTCATATGACGTAAACCTTTGTTAATATTAAACATTATTTTTTTGTCCCATTAAAGTTAAAAATTAATATTAAACATTTTTTGTGTAAAAATAATTTTGCAAGTCATGTGCCACCTTCTCTTTACCCTATTGACATAACATCCATACGATGGAGAAAATTTAACTTTATATAATAAGATATATTTTTTTATCTCAAAATAAAAAGATATGTACTTCTTAAAAAAGAATTAATAAATGTATTCACATAACTAAAACCTTTGTTAGTATTAAACATTTATTTTGTTTGTCTCATTAAAGTTAAAAATTAAAATTAAACATTAATTTTTTGTGTAAGAATAATTTTGTATGCCATGTGTCACTTTCTCCTCCTCTTATTTAGTGACATGGCATCACAAGAGTGAAGAAAAGTCTTCTTTATTTAATAAGATATATCCAGATAACGCGATTAGTTTTACATTAAGTAAATTGATTAACCAACAGACAACTAATCTTCTAAATAGAATGAAACGTTGAATCTAAGTTAGTTAGATAATCAAACCACTAAATAAGGATCTAAATCCAGAAACCATGGAAAGAGGAGTTAGACATTTTCTTCAATAGATTTTTAGAAAGTTTATGATCCAGAAGCTTGAACTCATGTACTACACATGATAAGCATACCTTTTTATAGTAAAAAAATTCTGAGATAAGAATTAAAGGGGATGCATTCAAGAATGGATAATGACCCAAGATTTCACCGACTTCATTAGATAAGAAGAGCGTGGAAGCAGAACGTGGGTGTAGGCATTAATGTGATTTTTAATGCTTTTGCAGATCGTTTCCGTTGAAGATTCGTAGGGGCCGCAGAGAAACGAAGCGTCACGACGAAAGTGACGATGAACCCACAGCTGGGGGAGACGCCGCATGACCCAGCATCTGTATCGGACCGTAATTCTTTATGGGCCATAAAACTCTAGAAGCCCATGCGAGAGAAAGAAATGTGAAACGCCGCGTTTTTTTCGTAGGACAGGTGTCACGTCGGGAGTCACTTATTTAATGACATGGCGTGTGCTATAGGGATGAAAGTATCATTTATATATATAGATATATTTTATTTTATCAACGTCGACAAATGTTAGAAATTACTTATATTATAAAATAACAAAATAAAAATAGTGAAATTTAATGTTATTCTTATTTTCAATAAATTAAGAAAAATCAGATACCCACTAAATTTGAACATATATGTTTTTGTGTGTGTGTATCACTTGATTTTTAACAGTAGCACACTAGGAATTAATATGTATTAAATATACAAGAAAGCAATAAGAATACAAACTAAACCAAAAGGAATAAACACATCAAACAAATACAAAGATTCCCACATAAATTATATTGTATGTTGATGTTATAAATGATGTTGTATACACACTGAATTTATATCAATTACTGCATATAAAAAAATAACCGAACACAGAAAAATAACTATGTGTTTTTATGAAAAACAAACAAAACATAAAAAATTAAAATACTAAAAATAAAATAATTTTGCAAAATATGTTTGATAGTAGATAAAAATAAAAAAATAAAAATGTCCAAAATATAAACGAATATCAAATTTTGATAAAGATAGTGAAATGTTTAAGTGACCATGGTTTGCGAGCAAAAAAAAAGCTTGTCAAGGAAAGTTTATGGCAATCAAAACGGATATGAGTAAGGCATATGACATAGTAGAGTGGGATTTTATTCAAGCCTTACTCCAAAAAATGGGATTTGAAACGCATTGGATTCGATTGATGATGCAATGTGTATCGTCAGTTCACTACCAGGTGTTGATAAATGGACAACCGAAAGGTTCTATTATACCGCAGAGAGGATTAAGGCAAGGAGATCCACTGTTTCCCTATCGATTTATTATGCGTACGGAGGCTTTGATTTCAAACATCAAAAAAGCAGAGAGGCAGAAAAAACTAACAGGGATGAAGGTGGCTAGGGCATGCCTGTCAATTTCTCATCTGCTGTTTGTGGACGATATTCTGTTCTTTTGCAATGCACTGCCAGAAGAATGCCAGACCATCCTCACCATAATTAAAGAATATGAAGTGGTTTCAGGTCAACTGATAATTTTGAGAAGTCTTCAATATAGTTTGGACACAGGGTTGAAGAAGTAAACAGACAAGAAGTAAGGAATGTCTTAGGGATTCAGAATATAGGAGGTATGGGGCCGTATCTAAGATTACCTGAGAGTCTGGGAGCTCGAAGATACAGGTTTTTGGTTTTGTGCAGGAACGGTTGAATAAAAGAGTAAATGGATGGACTTTTAGGTTTTTTACGAAGGGAGGTAAAGAAGTGATTATTAAATCTGTGGTAACGGCCTTACCAAATCATGTGATGTCCTGTTACTGATTACCTAAGGCAACTACAAAGAAGCTTACGAGTGCGGTAGCAAAGTTCTGGTGGAGCCCTGGGGGAAGCACAAGGGGAATGCATTGGAAATCTTGGGATAAATTGTGTCTGGATAAGGAGGACGGAGGTCTGGGTTTTAAAGATCTCGAGGATTTTAATATGGCCATGTTGGGTAAACAATTATGGCGCCTTATAGAGAAACCAAATACCCTGTTTTCTCGGGTTTTCAAGGGTCGGTACTTCAGAAACGCGTCACCCTTAGCACCGATCAGATCATATTCCCCATCCTATGGTTGGCGAAGTATGATTTCAGCTAGATCTCTGGTTAGCAAATGACTTATCAAACGGGTGGGATCGGGATCATCCATCTCTGTATGGAATGACCCCTGGCTCCCAACCATTCGCCCGAGACCAGCAAACAAAAATCAACATATCTCTTTTCCGGAACTTAAAGTGGAATCGCTCATCAATGCAGAGACGAGAAGTTAGAATATCCCGATGATCCGGGCTCTAGTTGACCCCCAGGATGCAAAAATAATAGAAAGAATTCTGCTTGGCAGGACAAATTTGGAGGATAGGGATGGCTGGCATTTTACTAAGAATGGGAAATACACAGTCAGATCAGGGTATCAGGTGGAAAGGGTGTATCCGGATACAGTAAGGGTTATTGGTTTCGAAGGACCCATGGTGGACGCTCTAAAAGCCAATTGCTGGAAAATAAAGTGCCCGCCCAAAATGAAACACTTCTTATGGCAATTAGTTTCGGGTTGTATTGCTGTGAGGAAAAATTTGCAGGCGAGGGGGATAAATGGAGATATCTACTGTGATAGATGTGGAGCTGCAGAGGAAACAGTAAATCATGTTTTCTTTGAATGCTCTCCAGCGCGTCAAGGTTGGGCACTCTCAACTATCCAAATTGATCTGAGCTCCTTTCCGACGGCTTCTATGTTTACGAATATGGATTATTTGTTCAAGCGAGTTAGATCAGCACCAGAAAACCATCAGTTCGCATGGATATTGTGGTACATCTGGAAGACGCGTAATAGTAAAGTTTATATAATCTGGATATAGATTCGAGAGATACCATTAGATTGGCAGAGACTGAGTCAACCCTATGGAAGGAGGCTCAGGTGAAAATGGCACGACCGGAAATGCAACAAGGGGCGACCTTACCGGTGATTCCAGGGCGTTGGTGTTTTGTGGATGGTTCATGGAAGGAAAATGAAGAGTTTGATGGCCACGGTTGGTATAGTACTCTAGAAGGCTTTGTTGGTTTAATGGGGTCGCAAAATGTACGAGTATGTCTATCACCCCTTCATTCGGAAGTGGAAGACTCATTTGGGCTATGAAGAGTATGAGGAACTTACGGCAATTTTAGGTGACGTTTGCAACAGATTGTTCTCAATTGGTGAAGATGGTTTGGGAACCAGAGGATTAGCCAGCTTTTGCAAATTATATTCAAGATATCAGGAAGCTTCAAGAGAGCTTCACTAGTTCGACAATAATCTATGTACCAAGAACATTGAATTCACAGGCGGATGGTCTAGCACGAAGTGCAAGAAGTCAACCGTCTTTCGTTGTTCACATGGATACATAGCTACCGGTTTGGTTCGCAGAGTCTGTATGAGTCTGTGTATTTGATGTCAAAAAAAAAAATTAAGAGATTTGTACGAATGAAACAACCATTAGAAATTGATGTATTTGTAAAATACTTATGACTTATTGACTATCCAATACATCATTGGTTAAATAATAAATTAACAAAATTTACATTTTATATGATTATAAAATATTAAAAATTATATTATTATAATAAATATAAATATTATAATTATAAAATTATACCATAATAATAAATATAAAATCATATTATTATAATAAATATAAAAATTTTAAGTATAGAAATTGTTTTTGTTTAATTTTTATGATGTAAATTAAAATATAAGATATATTTTCGTATTTTGATTATTTCAGTTTAAAATTTTAATTGAATATTTTTATTTTTATTTATATTATTTTTCAAAAAAATATTTATTTTCCTTTTTAGAAACCGTAATAATTAGAACCACCTTTTAGATATGGAACGGTTTGAATCGATTTATTGTATATTTTATGATTGTTGCAACTTACCAATAACAACAGAATTGCTTTTGCAAGTGGTAGCTAGGAAACCCCAGTCATACCCTAATTCACCCAGATGGCAAAAAGAGACCTAGTACTCCCCATATATAAACTTTAAAGTAGTAACGGCAGTTGATTCTGAACCTTGGCCGCTAAGCAAAAGCGTCACCACGGTTCAAGTTTCTCATCTCTCGCCCTATTATCAAATCATCTCTACCGATGGACGATATAACGATGAAGAACGCTGAGCTACAAGAAGAAGAAATATCCGATAAGTTTCTCTGCTGCATCTGCCTGTAAGCCTTTTCCTATTTCACCCTTTTCTGTGTCGTAGACTTCCTAGTCTGGTTGTGTAATGGACTTTGTGTTGCTTCTTTGAGCAGGGAGCTTCTTTACAAGCCGATTGTGCTATGTAAGTGAATTGACTCACAACAAGCTATCTCTTCTTTTTTCTTTTGTTTCTGTTTGATATTTTAGTGTCATTGATGATTCTTTTGGATTGCAATTTCAGCATGTGGTCACCTATCGTGTTTCTGGTGCGTACATCAGTCCATGAATGACCTGCGTGAGTCTCATTGTCCGATATGTAGAGACCCTTATGTTCACTTTCCGGCTGTGTGCCAAAAGCTTCATTTCCTGCTCAAGCAGACATACACAATTGCTCATAACAAGAGAGAAGAACATGTTCTAAGTGAGTTCCTTGTTGGAGTCTTATTCTTAGATTGACTATTTTTTTCGTGAACCTTTGGCTGATTATAGTCTTTTAAATGTTATATGTTTCAGAGTGGGAACAGGAACTAGAGTGTTTCTCTCCTCAGATTGATGAACCAAAGCTTCAGTCTCCAAGTGTCTCATGTGAGTTTATTTACACATGAGATCTTTTTTATACTGTTTTAAGCTTACGATTCTATGTATTTAGATGAGGGGAAGGGGGATGATTTCTCTAAACCAGCAAAGTTATTATCCAGCAATGAAAAACATGTTAACATTCAAGAGAATGACTTACCTAAGAATAGCAAAGTCAGTAACCAAATTTCAAAAGATGAATTGCTCTGTTTAGCATGTAAGGAGCTGCTCGTGCGACCCGTGGTTCTCAACTGTGGACATGTTATATATATCATCATCTTACATTGTTTTGCTTTTCTCTCTTGCTGAGTTTTCTCTTTAATTTTCGTATGTGCTTATTATATCATGTGTCATCCTTTTTCACAGTGTATTGCGAAGGTTGTGTAGTAGATATGATGGCTCAAGAAAGTGAAAAGATCAAATGTAAAGAGTGTCATGTTAGTGACCCGAGATGCTTTCTCAAAGTTTGTTTGGCTCTTGAGCAGCTTTTGGAGGAAAAATTTCCTGAAGAATACAATTCAAGGAGAAGTGGGGTTCAGAAAACGTTTGCAAGTAAGTTCTTGTTAATACACTGATACACGAGGAATCTATAAACCAAGTGTTGATAGAGACTCATAGTTGTGTAATCAATTTATCCTGACATGCAGACATTCAAAGCTATCACAAAGGAGCCACATCCTCATCAGATGAAAACAACAACAATCTTCCGGTTGTTCACGTCGGTACTGGTTGTGATTCTTGCGGAGTAAGTACATTATTATTATCTGAGCAGGTTGTTATTAACCAAAACGTGTGAATGACACGTTGATGTGATATTTGCAGGTGTATCCAATCATAGGGGATCGATACAGCTGCAAAGACTGCAAGGAAGAAGTTGGTTATGACCTTTGCAAAGACTGTTATCAGAATCCTTCAAAGGTTTCAGGAAGATTCAATCAGCAACACACTTCGGACCACAGGTTCGAGCTCACTGAGTTTATTGAAAGCGAGAGTGAAGAAGAAGATAGCGATGAGAACGAGGAAGGGCCAGTTTAATGAAGGATATTCTTTGTTTCAAGATTAGACTAGCTAAGATAATATTTAGAAGAGCCGGTGTAGGTTTCCTCCCACCCTAGTATGTGCTCAAGGTTTGTTTAAGAACACAATATAAAGAACTCTCTTTTCTATGCAATACTCTTGGATCTTATTCTTAGGAACTAACTATCCTAATACCTTAGGATTGATGTAATTTAGGCCCTAAGCTAATTCCATGTTTATCTCCAACATTCTCCCATTTAAACTTGAAGTTAGCTTCTTCAATATCTTGTACTCCCACGATGTATTTCATTTCTCAGAACTTGATTCTTCCAAATGCTTTAGTAAGAACATCAGCCCTTTGCTCTGTTCTTGGAATATGCTGGATGTCAACCTGCTCGTTCTTGATGCATTCACGGATGAAGTGATAGCGTTTGTGTATGTGTTTGCTTCGACCATGGAAGACTGGCTTCTTCATTAGTACTATTGCGGATTTGTTGTCCAACTGTATCACTACTCGTTGTCTCGGTTCTTCAGTGATCTCATCCAGAAGTCCTTGAAGCCATGTGCCTTGCTTAGCAACCTCACATGCAGCCATGAACTAAGTTTCACATGATGATAGAGCCACAGTTTTTTTTTTTTCTGAGAACATCAAGTAATTGGACACTCATTCAAGTAAAATACTAAATTTTAATCCGCACATACGTGCAAATATTTTGAAAATTGTCTAACTACCACACAAGTTAAGTACTACTTTTCAAAAATACCCTCGATAAAAAATATACTACGCTTTGTCTTTAATTTATACAATATATGGTTAGTTTTTTGTGGTGCATTTCAAAAAGTTATTTCCTTATTATCTATGATTTTATTTTATTTTATTTTTTGAAAAAAATTTAAATTTCATTCCAAAAAAACAGTGTTACAACTTATGCATCAGCAACAAAATTACAGGAAGTAAAGACCAAATCAAGCTTACAAGAAAACCAAAAGAAATCATAGCACTTCCTCTCCAACTTAACCATATGAAACAAGTCAAATTGGGAGGGACCATGAATTGATCCTCATTAAAACCTCAACTTAGAAAACCCAATTGGAACAAAACCTCATTAAGGAAAAAGATTAATCCATTCATGGTCAGGGAAGCACACATGAATCCAAACCCAAACAACAAATAAACTCAAAAACTGCTTCAAACTCAAGAAACCAACTCCAAGCAACCACCAACACCAAACATTTCCAACAAGAACATTGACTGCAGACATAAAAGCCTTGACACACCAGATCCCGCAACATAACAGCTCCATCAACACTCAACAAACAGAGACAAAAGAGACCTATCCTCTACCAAACCAAACCACCATGGTCTCCTTATGTTTATTATTTTCCTTCCTTCTCAGGGAAGTGATTCTGTTCCTAACCAATTTATCAAGTCTATCAATCAAACATGAGGCAGGTTTAGGAGTCTCACCAACCCTTCTTTGATTTCTCTCATGCCAAATAGCATAAGCAACCGCTTGAAAACAATATCTCCATAGGAAAGTGGTACTTCTTCTCCCCTGAAAACCAATAACCACAGTCTGAACAACATTTGGCCACTGATACACGTTTCTTCTATCACCCAAGTCTTTAACCGTACCATTTCAAACCTCTCTTGAGTGCTGGCACTCAAAGAAAAGATGGTTTCTAGTTTCCATATCTGAGTTACACAGCCAACAAATAGTCACAGCTAGAGGATTCCAATTAAGAATTCTATCCCCAGTCGCTAATCTATTCTGAATAGCAATCCAAATGAGAAAAGAAAATTTAGGAGTAGCACCAGAAAACCAAATTTCTTTGTACCAAGTGACTTTGGGAGATTTATCTCTGATGAGATCCCAAGTTTGAGCAGTCTAAGTAGTATCTCTACGACTTCTTGATCGATACAACTGAGCAGCCCTTTCCACCGTAGAATTAATGGGAATACCCATAACCATAGGACCTCTATCTCTCGTGAGCTCAATAAAAATTCCCAGAAACGACCAGTTGTCATACCAAAACGAGGTGTTAGAACCACTTCTAACTTCAACTCGTGAAAACTGTTTAGCAATATGTCTCATCTTTAGAAGTTTTTTCCACATCTAAGACCCAAGAGAATTTGAAATATTACCATTTCCAGTTTGAATATTTCTTTTCAAAAATTTATTTTGTCAAGAAAACTTTGGAAAATTATACATATATTTTTTGAGTTTGGAACATTACATGAATTTTGAATTTTTTTTGTTATTACATTAAAGTATTATTTAATAAAATATTTGAATTTATGGTAATAGTTTTAAAATTTTTCTCTACAGATTTTGTTATAATTAAAAATAAATTTATAGTTAAAATTTATTTTTCATTATTATTTTAAATGAATTACTAAATTTCATAGTTTTCTTAGAACATATTTTTTAAATAGTATATGAACTAAAGTTTATTATATTCTATTATATTTTGTATATAAATATTTTACCAATATAATGTTGAGAGTTTCAAAATAAATAAAAATATAATATATAGTTGTAGATATAAAATTTTAACCTATGTTAATATATTTATTTTTGTATAAAAACATTATATAGTTTACGGATTTTAAACTCATTTTAATGATGAGTGATAATTCATTTAAATTAAAAAAAATTAAAAATATAGAATTTTTAATCTACTAATTTAATATATTTTTCATATTTAATTCACATAGCACTGCTATTTTTGTATAATACATGATATAATTATATAATTTTTATTTTTTTGTTTTATAATAAAAATTTAGTTAACATTGATTTATAATAATATTTTATTATTAATTACAAAAGTTATTAATGTTTTATTTTATTAAAAATATTTAAATTTGTAAGTAAGATTTTGTTAGATCATTTCTCAACAAATTTTGTTATAATTGAAAAATAAAATTTAAATTATTTGTTAGATTATTATTATTATAGTAAATAGTCAAATATGTCATATTAAATAATTTTTTAAGTAGATTCTAAATGAATAGATTAGATGTGTCATGTGGTGCTTTTATCATCATCCTCATCTATATTGTGGCTTGAGTCGCTAAAACCCTCCAGCTTCAACATATTTGCTCGTTCATACACAAGGCTTAGCTTGTTGTTCCCTTCAGGTATCTTAAAACCTGCTTCAAAGCTGCTCCATGCAAAGACTTGGGACCATGCATATACCTACTTAATAGACCAACACAAAACGAATGGTCAGGGCGAATGTGGAGAAGATAACACAATCATCAAATCTTACGTCTGTAATCCTTCTCATCGATACTGTCTTCTTCTTTTGCTTTTGACACTTTAAGGCGAAACTCCATTGGTGTATGAACTGCATTACACTCGTCCATACCGGTTTCTTCCAATATTTTCTCTGCATATCTTTTTTGAGATAGATTTATCCTTCCTTTAGCTTGACACACTTCGATACCAAGGTAGTAAGTATAAGATTTATCAGGGCTCATGGGCTTATGCCTGAGTGATGAACACAAAGATGAATGTATAGAGATGGCGAGAGAGATTGGATGAATAGGGTGAGGTATGGTGATGGAAATGAGAGAATATAGAGACTAATGAAGAGATTAAGAAGACTAGAGAGTAACCGAAACTAAGAACAATAGATTAGGAGAATAAGAGACTTTGGTAACAAAATTAGAGAGAGATTGAAACTTTAGTAACCAAGATTATGAAGAAGAGTTTTATTACTCCCTTGGAGTGGCAAATCGCCAATACAATGCTAAATACAGAAATGGTAGAGACAATAGGGTTTAAAAATGCACTATTACAAGCATATGGAGTCAAAGGAAGAGGGAGCCTTTAAGTTAAAATACTTGGACCAGAAACCACACAAGCTCGGCCAATAAGAGTCTTGGGCATGGCTGGTCTTTTCTGGCTACTTTAGACACCTCAGTTACATCCTCTCATTGACTGGAGAAGTTAAAGACAAAGCCAGCCTTATCCCTAAACGGTAAAGAGCCAAATCATCTCGCCAAGATGCCTTCCAGATCCTATCTTCTTCTTCCTTAAGACCAAGCACCATTTCTTCATACCTTCAGCTCCAAGTCACCATAGATGTGTACGGATTAGGGTTTGGTCCGTAAACATTTTATCCTAAGTTTATCCTAAGTTTGCACAAACTCAATTTGTGCCCAAATGGTTAAATCTCAACTTTCCGAGTCGAGCTGGTCCGTACCTTCTTGCACATCGACCATTTGACTCCAAACTCTCCCAATGCCTTCATTTCTTCATTGTAAACTCTTCTATATCTTTTACATTGCTCAATACAAGCTTTGGACTCTCCTAAGACCTTGATAAGGTTTCTTATGGATTTTATGTCCAAGCTTAGCTCATTAACCTAAAGTGACCATTTCTTCACTTCAGGTTAACACTCTCCCTCAATCTTGAATCTATAGATCCCAAGTCAAGCTTGGAAATGTGAAGAAACTCTCTCCTTAAAAACCGTGCACAGAAAACTCTTTTTAGGGATAAAACCATGCAAAAGAAAAGAGTAGAGCCTTCACGGCATAGGGATTGGCCATTGAGTTCTTGTGTCTAAAACTAGTGTGGTTGGACACAAGCAAGTATGAATCACCGTAACTTGTCATCCCAAGCTATAGGATATATCTGATTATTTGGATCCCTTCAAATTGCTGTCAAAATCATCTCCTAAATATAATGTTTAAAAAAGTACCATCTAACCCGATGATGGATCTAAAGTACCATCTAAACCGATGATGGGTCTACAGTTTTGTTTCCATGACCGCTTTAGAGCTTGAAAACAAATGTAGATTTGAGAGAACATC
>JABAYD010017285.1:0-13015 GCA_014822095.1 Diplotaxis tenuifolia
CTAATAATATAAAATCTATACAACTATTTTAATTATAATATCTTTTGATATCTTTCATTTTAAAATTCTAATAAATTTGTGAAAAATATGTTAACAATATCTCAAATATTAAAGTTTTCTATAAATATTTTCATTTATTTCGTAGTTAATAATAAATATTTAATTATACCTTAATATATATTTAATAGTAATTTATAATAAAATTATATTAAAATGATATATTAATTTATTTTATTTTCTTAAATATAAATATTTATGTTTAAATAAGAAAATATGTTGTCAAAACGGGTTAACATACTACACTCTATAATACATGTATACAAATTAATATATCTTAAATTTATTTATACAATAGTATATTATCTAAAAAGACACATAAAAATTTCATATAAGATTATATGATTAATATTAAAATTATATACTGATAATAATGTAAACAAATATACATATATATATGAAATTAAATATCCGCTCGGTAGAGCGAGTAAAAATCTAGTATAATATTACAAGCCTCCTTTCTCGCAATCTCCAGCATTACGTACTATACTCCATGTTTGAGAACTCGCTAGGCTCTAGTCGGGCGCTCGGCTTGGGACTAGCGCCTAGACGATAAATAGGAAATTAATCGAAAATTAATCGGAAATTAATAGGTATTAGTTTTTTGTATTTTTATTATATACTGTTGTATATACAAAATAATGTTGTGAATATCAACATACGTCGTGGTCTAGTGGTGTGTGCAGATATTCCCTCTTTTAGAAGGACCAGAGTTCGATTCTCCTCCCATCCCTAATAACTTTTAGTTTAAAAAAATTTTAAAGACACATATATCACAGTCCCACATCGGTTAATAACAAGCAGAACAAGAGTTGAAGCTATCTATAAATAAACACGGACATCTAGTTTCGTAACTTGCGATTGGGCTGAAACATAAGGCCTATAATTAGCCAACTAGTGAAAATTATTCGGGTTTTAGTTGGTTAAAATCGTTTTCCATACCGAGTAACCACTTAATCGGCCGATTATTCGGTCAAACGATTAGTAAAAGCGATTTGGTCATAATCGCTGCGGAACTTCGCCGCCAAACGCCTATCCGGCCGCTTTATTGGCAGTGCGGCCGCGTTTTAGAACACAGACTATACTATATAGTACATTCAGAGCTAGGATTATCCTAATGTAAAGATAACTAGACCGTTGATTCAATCTTTAGCGGAAGTAATTGAGTTTGTTTACTTTTTTGTCCTTAATGTTGTTGGTTATCTTGGTCTCGGTAAATATTCTCGAAGTAAATAAATTTGTGAATTAAATCAAAAATATATGAAAACAATGATTTATTATTCAAATAAAAGTTATATTATGTACGGTTCGACAACGTGAATCTTTTGCCTGAAGTCAAGAATGATATGTTTCATGCATCAGTCGGTGTCAAAATTTTAATTGTTCACTTGCTATTACTTCTTTTGCCCCGAAGTCATGAATGAATAATGATAATGTTTCAGTCATTAAAGCAGCATTAACCAGGGGTTTTAAAGGGAGTGCTTAGCATAAGGGAGGAGGGGACCCACCAAAATATCCAAACATCAGCTCCAAAAACGCTGAAATAAGTAGCGAGCTTGGCCTGTTTCGCGGGTTCTACTGTCACGTGGCTATCTGCGGTTAGTGAACTTTTAAAAGAAAAATTAATCACAAAAAACAAAAAAATAAAAATAAGCACTTCTCTAAATATCCATAGATTAATCATGTTCTTAAATGGTAAGAACTATTATTTGTCAATTCTATTAATAAGAAAGTAAGGTACACTAAAAACAAAGTTATACGTCGGATTAAGAAATAAGTGCGAACTTTTCTCTCAGGCACATTTTCTGAGAAGAGTCTTTAACCGCTATAATTTTCACCCTTTCCCTTTTTTTCAACTAATCACAGTCTTTTATCCTCTGTTATTCTCTGAAAATTTCAAAAAGTTTACCGTTTTTAGAATAAACTTTCGGTCCATAAACAGCTCGCTTCTCCGATTTGTTTTTCCTGCCGGACTCTTCTCCGGGTTCAGCCCCCGACGACGCTGGTGGGTCAGCCACGGTTGCTATAACCTTTAAGTCCTGCTCCGGTTCTCAAGCAGCTCCCGCAAGCATTAATCACACTATCACTTATTACATCCAGCATTTAGTGAACCTCAACAACCTATAAGAAGGAGATCCTTTGGTTCCAAGTTTCTGCTCTGGAACATACTCCTCTCTCTCAAACTCTAGTCTATATTTGCTTCTCTCAAATGGATAGACGGTTCAGTCGCTTAGAAAAAGGGAAAGAGCATGCTCCCCCGGAACTACCAGCTAAGAGATTATTGGGAGGGTCACAAACCCTACAGTTCAGAAATCTAAAGCGGTGGTTGAGTTTGTGACTCAGGTCTGGAATCTTGAGGGAGGGTGGAAGGTAGAGCCCTAGGCCTTGACAAGTTCCAAATTAAATTTTACTCAGAAAGCGACCTCATCCAAGTTATCGAAAACGGCCCCTACCACTTTAAAAAATGGATGTTGCTACTCCAAAGATGGGAACCAACAATTTCAGCGAATTTCCCAGCCAGCATCTTCTTTCATGTGCGCATACATGGTATCCCTTTACATCACTGACATGAAGGCACCATCCTCACTATTGGGAAGGAATTAGGCAAATGCTCTTTAAAAGACGAGAAAGATGCTAAGATTTGGGTTGAAATTGATGGTCTTAACCCCTTGATAATGAAAGTGGAGATTGAACTACCTTCCGGTGATATTACAGAGATAGAGTTGGAATATTTAAAACTTGAAAAGCATTGTTTCACATGCTTCTCCCTTTTCCATGAAGAAAAATAGCTGCCCGTTTCGTTCTGCTAATTATATCCCCCCGAAAGAGAGGAAACTAGGCATCACTCAGAAATTTGCTTTACAAAGGATTGAGGCAAAAAAGCAACGTCATGATGATAGACGTGGATACGTAAGGCCAGAGTTATCTCGTGAGTCTATACGAGCACCGGTTAGTGGCTACTCTCAGTCATACCGCGATAGAAACAGATCCACTAAGAGAGGTTCTTACCATAGAAGAGATGACCATGGCAGAGATCAATCCATACTGTCAAGAACTCCTCGCTCTAACTCTGGTTCTTTCAGGAACAAAGAGCCATCTTTGCAGTACAGAGTGGTGGAAAGAAACATAACCATCTCTGATTCCTCTGTTCCGAATCAGACCTCTGGTAGTCGGCCTCTCGAGCTAGGAGACAGACGACAAAGCCCAATCATCTCTACTCGATCACCTGCTCACAATGATAATATTGATGCTACCCCATCTCGACCTCTGAAGGAACGGTTGAGTGTAACAGCTTCTGAGGTCGAGCACGGCAGCTCAGGTTTCAGGGAAAAACGATCAGCTTTGGAACGACTGTCTGAACCAACCCCCCCCCAGCTAGAAGAACTCCTAGTTTTGACTCAGGTAGACTCCAACTTCCTGAAGGAAAGTCAAATGGAAAGGAGATAGCCGATCATAGCAGTGAAGAGACCCATTCGGATCCCGATAGGATATCTGCAACTCTGAGACTTGGGGTTGAAAGCTCTGGGGCCTCTAGGAGGAGACCCTCTATTCCAATTGCACCTCTAAGTAAAACGGTGACTAAGAGAAGAGTTACAAGAACACCGCTGAATAAACGAGTGGTAAGAAGCCCACTAACGGGTGAAAATCAAAAGAAACAAACTACAAGCCGCTCAACTACTTCTACAAGGAGAAGACTGGTGATAGACAAAGACAACAACTTACCCTGTGATAGGGCTGGAACCAGTAAACAAAGCAAGCGGAAGGACCAACCAGCTACGGTGATCATACCGGCGAGGACCAGAGGTGGGGCGGATTTTCGGTCCCATCCAAAACCTCTTCCTTAGCCATACTCAGCTGGAATTGTCAAGGACTTGGGAGTGTCCAGAAAATCCGGCGAGTTAAGGAGATCCATAAAATTATGGCTCCAAATGTAATCTTTCTTATGAAACGAAGAATGATGATGAGTTTATTAATAAAAAGTTGCAGTCTCTTCGCTTTTCCCGTTATTTCTTAGTTCCTCCCATGGGACTTAGCGGTGGACTCTCTCTTCTTTGGAATGATGCCACAGATATCACAGTCCTTGAATCATCTCCCAACCTTATAGACACCAAGATAGTGTTCAAAGGAGTCACATCATTTGTATTTTTCGCCTACGGACCACCGGCCATGGAGAACAGAGCCTCTTTTTGGAGCAAGCTAGGATCAGTAGGGAAAAGGTAGAGATGATCCGTGGCTGATCACATGAGACTTTAACGACATCTTAAATAATGTGGAGAAGGTAGGTGGACCAACCCGACCAGAAGGGTCTTTTACGGCTTTTAGGTCTTTTGTGGCACAGAACGGCTTATGGGACTTGAAGCATTCAGGTGAGAAATTATCTTGGCAAGGACAGCGATACACTCACTTTATAAGATCCCGACTTGATCGAGCTATGGGAAACTGCGCCTGGTCAGAAGCGTTTCCTATGGGAAGGTTTCGATACTTGCGTTTCGAGGGATCGGATGACCGCCCCCTCATTGCCTAATTTAATGCTGATAGAACAAGAAAGAGAGGAATGTTCCGTTTCAACAGAGCTCGTACAGAGTAGGAGGAAGTCACTCATGGTTCATCCCTTGATTCAGTTATTCAGAAACTAAACGCATGCAGGAGAGGTATTATCCAATGGGCTAAGGATCAACAAGCAAAAAGCAATGAAGTCATCAAAAGTAATCAAGAGGCTCTGGAGAAAGCTCTTTCAAGTGCGACACCTGACCCTAAACTCATAGATCATATCAATGCTGAACTTCGACAAGCTTACTTGGTTGATGAGATTTTTTGGCAACAACGAAGCAGAATCCAATGGCTTAAACAGGGAGATCGCAACACTGGTTTTTTCCACGTTGTAACCAAAACTCGACGAATAATTAATGCTATCCCGGTGTTAGAAGATGCTCAGGGGGGGAGTAGTGTATGAGGAACAAGACATAACCCATGTGATAGCAGATTATTTCACCCAGATCTTCACATCCAATGGCAATATTTCTTTCTCTCAAATCCAGGGACTGCTCTCCAAGAGGGTTACTCCCGAAATGAACGATATGTTGACACCAATACCGAGTGATTCGGAGATTAGAGAAGCCTTTGTTTCTATAGACGGTGGAAAGGCTCCGGGACCGGACGGATTCTCTTCAACATTCTATCAATCGTATTGGTACATTGTGGGGAAGGATGTGGTTGACGAGGTCAGGGAGTTCTTCATCTCCGGCCATCTACACCCGCAACAGAACGAACCTCACATAAGGCTTATTCCCAAGGTGGTGGGACCGAGGTCAGTTGCGGAGTATCGCCCCATAGCCTTATGTAATACACACTACAAGATTATTTCTAAGATCCTCACCCGTAGACTCAAGCCGTTACTGCCCCTTATCATCTCCAACACGCAATCTGCGTTTGTTACGGGTCGAGCAATTACAGACAATGTGCTCATAACACATGAGACACTTCATTACCTGAGAACCTTGGATTCAAAGAAACGGTGTACAATGGTGGTCAAAACCGACATGAGCAAGGCGTACGACAGGATTGAATGGAGTTTTGTCAAAGAAGTACTAACAATGCTCGTTTTCTCCCCTATTTGGATCTCTTGGATCATGAGTTGCATTGAATCAGTGTCCTATACTTTTCTCATTAACGGAGCTCCACAGGGTCTGGTCAAACCTTCTCGCAGGCTTAGACAAGGGGACCCACTATCGCCTCACATCTCCATCCTTTGTACGGAGGTTTTGTCAGCTTTATGTGCTAAAGGTCAAGCAACCGGATCGCTTCCGGGAATCAAAGTATCACGTAACAGTCCTCCGATCAATCATCTCCTATTTGCGGACGACACCATGTTTTTCTGCAAATCTAAACAGTCATGTGTCACAGCTCTAATGAAGATATTAGCAATCTACGAGGAAGTCTCCGGCCAGAGAATAAACCCGCAGAAATCGGCTATCACTTTCTCCGCTAAAGCCCCAGCTTGTACCCGAGCTCGAGTAAAGGAAACGATGGAGATTTCCTTGGAAGGTGGGGTAGGCAAGTATCTAGGCCTTCCTGAGCAATTCGGAAGGCGGAAAAGAGATATTTTTGCATCCATTCTTAACAGGATAAGACATAAATCACATAGTTGGATAGCACGTTTCCTTTCCGGTGCCGAAAAACAGATCATGCTTATGTCGGTTATGTCTGTTATGCCGTGCTATGCCATGTCGTGTTTCAAACTACCAAAGTCCCTTTGCTCCCAAATTCAGTCACTTCTAGCTCGCTTTTGGTGGGATATTACCCCGGAGAAGAGAAAGATGTGCTGGATCGCTTGGGATTCAATGGCACTACCTAAGTATGCGGGAGAACTTAGATTTCAGGATATCGAAACGTTTAACAATGCTCTGCTTGCGAAGATTGGTTGGAGATTAATAAAGAACTCAAACTCTTTACTTGCCCAAGTCTTAATGGGTAAGTATGGTCGTAGAGGAAGCTTCATGGACTGCCCTACACCAGCGGCTATGTCACATGGATGGCGAAGCGTTTTGGCGGGTAGGGAGATCTTGAGGAAAGGCCTTAGCTGGGCCGTAGGTGATGGCGAGTCAATTCGCATTTGGAGTGATCCATGGCTATCTTTCAAAACCCCACGCCAGCCGATGGGTCCTCCCCTTCTTGCTGATCTTTCACTCAAGGTTAATAGCCTCTTATGTCCTCTCTCTAACAAATGGGATGTTGACAGCATCTGCAGAAGACTTATCCCTCAGTATGAGGATGTTATTTTGGGAAAAAAACAAGCTCGATCTCTGCCCCTGATACTCAGATTTGGCTACCTGAAAAATCAGGGGAATATTCCACCAAAATAGGGTATGGGTTAGCTATGACGGAGCACTTACCGATGGAGTTGAAAACGAACCGGTGGAGTGGTTAAAACATATCTAGAATGTTAAAACAAGTCCCAAGCTGAAAGATTTCTTATGGAGAGCGGTAAAGAAAGCTATTTTGGTTAGCTCTAACTTAGAAAAGAGAGGCTTCCCAAGTTTCAATTGTAAGAAGTGTGGCAGTCATGAGGATGATTTACATGTTTTGCTGAAGTGCCCAATTACGAAAGAGGTTTGGAATCTCCTGCCGATAGCCCAAAGGCCTTCTCCTTCTTTACTGTCGATAGTTGAGCTCTTCAAATGTGGAAAGGAGTTAGTTCCCCTACCACCGGTAGGTTTAAACTCTCCTCTTTGGCCGTGGGTTGTGTGGAACCTTTGGAAAGCTAGAAACAAACTTGTCTTTGAGAATAAAGCTTTTACAGCTCATGAGATTGTCCTCAAGAGCATTCAGGATGCTAAGGAATGGAATAATGCTCAGTCCCCCGAAAAGTATGCTCCCCCCGGTAGTATCTCCGGACATCATCAGCATCATTGATCGTCTCACCCTCCCCCGACAATACAACCAGGAGTCTTAATTTGCAACGTGGATGCGGCCTGGAACTTAACATCGGGTGGTTGTGGTATAGGTGGAGTGTTATCGGGCGCTAATGTGGGTGTTTTACCCATCATCTCAGAATCCCACAGTCATATTTCATCGGCATTAAGCCATCGCTGTTCATCGCGCGGTCTCGTTGGTCGTCCACTCAAACGTCTGATCTCTAGCGGTTCTATCCAACTCCTTATATCTGATCAACTTGTTGAAGAAGGGAGGGAGCCAACCTGAACTGTTCGGTATCATGTTTGATATCTATCATTTCTTTGTTTTTTTTATGTTATTTCTTTTCATTTCATTTCTTGCAACTACAATTGTGAGGCTGATTCAGTGGCGAAATCAGCTCTCACCACCTCTGTATTGAACTCATTGATAGGAGCTTAGGCTCCAATAGAGTAATGCATCGTTTGTTTGTCCAAAAAAAAAGAAAGTAAGGTACACTAACACTAATATATTCGGAAACGGATCTTTTATAATTAAGAAAACCCTACAACATTTGTTTATTGTTTTGCCAACACCTGAAAAGCAAACAAGTAACCACTACATTGGAGAATCTTCTAATGTTAAAACAACAAAATGATACACCCATCTTATTTAACTGTAATTTTTTTTTTTAAAAAAAAGAAGGCAGATTGTAATTAAAATCAATCTGTATAGGTTTCAAATTGTTAGGGATGTAGGTTCGGCGCGGTTAGGGTTTCTAGAAATTATTGAAAATGTGTACAAGGGTCGCTATTATGATGGCCCTCAAACAGTTCCAAGAGGTATGTATGTATGATGCATCATTGTTTCCAGCTTTGCTTCTCATGTATGCTAGTCTCAGGGTCTCTTAAAAAAAGATTGATGCGGTAGATCAACTTTAAGAAAAATTTTCGGTAGCTAGGCACCAGAGTATCGTGTCACATCAAGCGAATATTTTCTTACTACACTTAAAAGATATAGAACAAAAAGTTAACTAAACGTGCTTGTTTTGTCAAAAAAAAATCTAATGAAAGTGAATCACGTCCGTTGGATATGCAAAATGTGTATTAAGTATACAATCTGAAGAAAAAATTAATGTGTAGTTTAGTAGGGAGAAAAGAATCAGAGTCTTCAAAAGAATGATGAGGGAGAAGAAAGAGTGGGATGAGATTTGATGTGTGGATGGACAGATGATGAAAAAGTTTGATTGGACAAAATAAGAATTTTCATTTCATTTACTTTCGGTGAAAGCTAGAACTAAAGAGGGTTTTAGAGATGCAATGCAACTGATGATATCAAATATCTTTAAGTTGGGAGATTCCAGACGTTATGAATCATTGACTACATAATTCTTTAGTTTTGTACTTTGGTATCACTTGCCGCTTCTTTACCACCACAAAACTTTTTACTGATTTTTATCACTAATCGAATCCATCATATAGCAATAATATGAAACTGTTCAGTAATGATTAGCTGCAAAACTTTAACAACGAGAAATTTACTACTAATCCATTATTTTATAATAGTTATACGCAAAACCTAAGGAGTTTGCAACTACGTACATAAGTAACACTACGGTTGAGACATGTATACTTGACAAGTAACTGCCATTATTCTATTGAGTCCAAGCTTGTTACCCAATGAACCCCAGGAAATGCTAGTAATATACAAACAGGCATAAATTTTATTTATTTTTGCTAATCAGAACTTTATACTTTCCTACATGTATAAACAATTTACCTTAAAAGTTGAAACTTTAGGCTTATATATACCCATCCAACCCACAATTGTATGATATCATCCATAGTACTGTATTTTCTACCATTCTTATTCTATGCCCTCTCTAGAGATATCAAAATTATCCCTTCACAATCAGATCTCTCTCTCTCTGCATCATATTATATTTACGCTATCATCATCTTCTTTTATAATTGATATTAGCTCTTAGATTGTTTATTTTTTCTCTTTTGCTAAGTCGCTCTTAGATTGTGCATAAACCATTATGCAATTGCGTTCTTTAGAATTGAACTTTATAAATATGTTCTTATATATTGTGTTTTTCTCTTTATCTAGGGTTCTAGGTCCATACACATATATCATCCATTGTAAAGCATTTATACTTATGTGTAGCTGTAGATGTATACAACATTAGTTTAACTGTCCAGTGAATAATTATAGTGATTCTCAGGACTGGTGATTCTTGTAATTGATGCTTCTCGGATAAATACCAAGAGAGTTTCCTTAAGTCCATTCACAAATTGTAATTTGATCCAATTAGCTCCAGACTCATTCATTCACTTACCGAGTCACTAAAAATGACTGAACTCGTTACATGAGAGAATGATGCCGGAGACTTATTGGATCTTAGATTCATTGCGATTGGACTGAAGGGAACTCCCTTTATTTTATTCGTTCCAACACATTTTTGTTTCTTAAACATGTAAACAGCTGTTCTTCATACATTTTATCTTCAAGCTTGCGTGTCACCTGTTGCAACACCACTCTCGCTTGGCTGCTTCAAGCTTTGGCCGAGGAAAAAGGCTCTTCTAACTGTCATGGAAAACAACGCAGTCTCATGCCTTCAAAGGATGCTAGAAATGGTTTTAAGGATAAAACTACGGCTGCTACTCACACTCACTCTCAACTCAGGCAAATTATCACTGTTCTAAATTATAGTCACGCCGTACGAGCTCCTTCTGAGAATTATAATTTATTTTCCAAAGCTAGCTTATTTTGAGTTGAATATTAGGGCTTTTGTGTATTTGAAATGACTTATTTGATAAAAATAAATAACTATTAACAAAGAAAATTGCTTTTACTTGCTCGATACATTCAAGACAACGTACTTATTTATCTGGAAACTGATGCAGAAAGTTTCATGTCGTCCAAAGAAAAAGAAAAAGAAAATTTATATTTTGAGTATCAAAATATACGGCAATTTTGGAAAAGACGACAACACACACATAATAGAACAATAGTTAAGGATTGATATTTTTAATTATTTTTCCTATGGTTAAATCAATATATTAGATTCCAAATCGATGAATATGAATATATATAGATCTATACTGGAATAACGTCAATGCAATATAGCAATAAGAATCAGTATCAATGCGATAGAGATGGATAGAGATGCAAAGATTGCAAGAACTCCAAAATCTTCATTTTTCAAGTTTTTTCTTCAGATTTATTGTTTCTTAGTTATTATACTTATGTTATTTTTTTTTAGTATGGTGTATATATTTGTGTATTCTGTCGACAATCTAATTAATATATTTAAATTGTTACAAAAAAACACAACTTATTAATATTTGGAGGTTCATAATATTTTTTCCGATGTCTATACATGTATGTGCAAATGTATCTGGTACCTATGTATATAAAGTTAATTTTAGTCATGTGACTATGTCGTATAATTTTTTCATTAAAGATGTTCCAGAACTCTTAGTTTTAAATTTAATGCACCGATCAGACAAATATACGAGGGAAGATAGTGTAACAAACAAAAAGAGATTAAATGTGAACAAAACTTAGGTTCCTTTAAATTTACCTCTCTTTCTATATATAATCAATCAAATTACCACGTAAATTATTAAATAAAAAAATATTAAATTAAATAAAAAATACTTAAAAATAATAAATGACATCGATTTTAGAAACGTTAACATCAACAAATAAACCCTAAACACTTAATCTTAAATAATAAATCCTATATCTTAAATCCTAACTTTATACCCTAACTTTATACCCTAAACTTAAATCCTATCACTGCAAGAAAACATAAGGATACCGACGGCCAATATCGTCCGTATTTCGTCAGAAAATGCATATTCCGACGAAATCGTGATGAAAATAATCGTCGGTATAATTTGGTCGGAAAAAATATTCATCGGAAATCCGTCGAATGTTCCGACGAAAATCTGACGCACATAAAGGGTCGCATATTCTGACGAAGTTCCGACAACCCTCCGACCAACCGATTCATCAGAGTTTCGTCGGTTTTGTCGAGAACAGAGGACGTCACGATTTCGTCAGGCAATTCTGACGAAATAAAGTCGTCAGACAATTCCGACAAAATAGAGTCGTCGGAATATCCTGACGAACTAAGTCGTCGGACGATTGTGACGAAATGTTTCGTCGGAATATTGTCGGACCGTTCCTGACGAATTATTTTGTCTATTTATTCCGACGACTATTATGCCGGGTATTTCGACGAAATGTTTCGTCGGACAATTCCGATGAAAGATTCGTCGGAATTTTATTTTTTTATTTTTAAAATTGATTTATGCATTTTTAATTGTTTTTTATTATTAAAAATTGGTAAATAAATGTAATTTGAAAATCAAAACTAATAATATTATAGAAAATAAGTTTATACAAACTAAAATTGAAAATATAAACATACAGAAAGTTTTAAAACAATAAAAACTAAACTAAGAACCCGGAGTAGAACCCGAAGGAAAACTCGAAGAAAACAAACGATCTAGCCTCGCCATTATCTCGTTGTTGGTTTGCTTTTGATCCACCAGCTCAGTAAGGAGTGTGGCTTTATGCGCCTCCAATGCCACAATCCGCGCGTTTTTGTTCTTCAGCTTCTCGATAATCATAAGATCAGCACACGAGACTTGTAAAGATATTCAATGTTAGTATCTATATTATGTTAGTAAAAATATTATAAAACAACCCAACTAAACAGTCTTTCCTTTTAGGAACCGCCTAAAAATATTCAGTGTTAGTAAAAATATTATAAAACAAATTAAGTAATGAAAAAAAAAATCATCTTTTCGACCATCTCGTTTATTTGCAGCCGGGACAAGTTGGTTGAAGCTCCCGTAGAATCGGCTTCATCAGTGAGAGGCTGAGAAGCTAGAAAAGCTTCTTTCTGAGATTCCACCATCTCAATGACCTCTCGGATGACGGGATCCTGAATTTCACCCGTCGTGTGGTTCGTGTACGCCGATTTCATGACGACAAGATGATCAACGGGATTACCGTTGTTTGCTTCAACCTTAAAAGAACATAATCCAAAGAATATAAAAATATTTATTGAAATAAATATAGAAATAAATAAATATAAAGAAAAAAATAAAACTTACAAGTTGGTCCTCCTTAGTGGACATAGAGCAAGCGCCGAGGTTGTGCACAAAAATACCTTTTCCGCCACGATCGCTTAATCGGTTGGCTAAGTTCTGAACAAACCTATCTATAGTCTCGTCCTTCTGCCAATGGGCTATCAGGTTATCCCACACCGTCCGGTTCATATACCGTGGTCTCTTGTTCTTCAGCCATATTTGCTTCCACTGGTAGATCTTCTTCCTATAAACGCTCGCCACCTTTTGCTTGAACTTCCGACGGATTGTTTCCGTACGGCCGGACTCCCAAGTGAACTCTTGCTACAAAACAAACATAATCAATTAGTAAATATATATTTTAAAATCAAAATAGAAAAATGCTTTAAAATAGTTGAAGAGTTACCGCGAACTGGCGAAACCACAACTCGCGTTCTTCACTGGGCATCACACTCCAC
>JABAYD010017292.1:0-12083 GCA_014822095.1 Diplotaxis tenuifolia
GATATTGATTTTTAGTATTTACTTTGCTTCGAAAGGTTACGGATATCCAGAATTTTTGAATCGGATTGAAACGAATAACAAATCGAATCAAATTTACCGGGTATGCCCACCTAAGCAAAATATCGATACGAACCACGTTGAAGTAATTAATGTGACCACAAATACATGACCGGTAAAAAACAAATAGTTTCCTAAAGCAAGGACATAACAATGCTTGGTCATTTGATAACACAACAAATGGTGAAACGCTAAACGCATATTCACTAACGCCAAACGCAAATTCTATTGATGTTTTAGTTAATTGAAGTATACTTTGTATAGCATCATGAGCAATCAGCCTTGGGAACTCAATTTGTTGGTTTCTCAGTGGACTGACTGCTCGTGATGTTATATCATTTTCTCTAAGGTTGGAATTTTGCATGGCTTAACTTCATTGACTTTCATTGGAAACCAGCAGAGCCGAGTGCCGGAGCCCAATAGTCGGCGCCGTTATCACTGCCTACTTGGAGTGTGCATGAGATTGGAACAAGACATAAACCTCGACTTCTCAAGTCTTTCTTAGGTTCTTCATTTGCATTTTGATTGTCCATGGACGAAGACGAGGCTCCTCTTTTCTTCTTGCACTGATCATTCACGAGCTAAACCATAAAATTAAAATTTAAATAACTTAAGTTCTGTAGCATTATTTTTTATGCAAAAAAAATGCATAGCATTGCTTTGCACAATATTCTCGCACATACTTAACGAGGTAATTTGTAATGTATACCACCATTATTACATAGTATCATACAAGAATAATACAGTTTAGAACTTCTATGTATAAGTCTTAATTTATAGTTTTATTAACTATTATATATATATATATATATATATATATATATTACGTAGAAATGAAATAGCATACTTGTTATTAAAATATAAGTTTTTTTGTTATACTACTTTATATGTGTGAAAAATATGAGTCGACATGTACAATGGGACAGAAAGACATAAATACTTGAGATTCCTGAAATTTTGGCTAAGTAAAAAACAAAAATTCACAAAAATTGTTTTTCATATATAGTTCATGGAATTTTCTCAGAGGAAGAATATAAAATAAAAGACCCGCCTAAAGAAATTGAAATGCAGATTTATTGAGAACACAAACAAGGAGAAAGAATTGATATATTTAAATAAATTTAGTGACTTTGTTGGTTTTAACAAACTTTGCTGCTTACATAGTAATCAATAATGTAAGGTAGGGCGATTAAAAAAGCTGGCCATTGCTTCTTTTAATATTAATTCAACTTTATCGTTAAAGAAAACAGTCGAAAAGTAACAAAAAAGCGGATATATATTTGAAAACTAAAGCTGTCCACATTTGTAGATTTGGATTCAACTGATCCAATAAAAAGTAAAGTGTTTATATTATGGTTATATAATAGGATATATATATATATTATATTATATACATAAAGCAGGCATCAAGATGAGCGTTTCCGATTTACCTGACCAGGGTCCTCAGGAAATAGGCAACTTCTGTCTCCTTGCAACTATGAATAAAAACCATGATTAGATAGATTTTAGCATAAAACTACAGTATGATGATGTGTATCTATATCAGTGTGTGCTATATATGTGCGTATTATGCCATATGTATCATGTACGTATAAATGGAATTGTGGTGCTTACATGCTGTTGGTGCCTCATATTCCCCGATGCAGTCGGACTAAAGTATGGATGACCCAGAGCCTACAGCAGTTAGAAAAAAAAACTTCATACATAATCACATCAATCAAAGATTATCTTTATATCTCTTTTGTTTATTTTTAATAATATTTGTCTCTTTTCATCATCTTAAAATCAATGAAATGATTTTTATCGACCAATAATTATATTAATGCTTTTGGCCAAAGGATTTCTAATACTATTAAATATGTTATTAGTCGTATACTACAACTAAAATATGTTTAGCTAGTCATATCATACTGAGATGGATTTCCACTAATCAATAAATTGATACTCAGAGACCTAATACCTAAAGCATTTAAAGATAATTTTTCAGTAATCACTTGGATCACCCTGACATATAAATACTGTTCTTGAAGTTAAGTGTAGCACTTATTTTTATTCTACTGACCGTAAATGAGAATACTGAGAGTTGGAAAAGACGAGTCACACCTCAATTTGACTATGAAGGAATCTAATGTATCCAATAGCTTCCGACAAGACAGAAGCTGTGTCAGTCTGCAAAAGAGTTGTAAACAGGGAAGAATATTGTTTAAGATTAATACGAATAATGTATTAACATATCCATGTCAAGTTGATTTGATAAGATTAATAATGCGATTTGTTAATTTAAACTGATATTCACCTTACCAAACGGAGATACTAGCTGATGAAGAGCTGCGATCCTGCCTCCTAGTTTCTCCTTTCTCACCTTTAATTATCACCACAAAATGAACTAATAGCATGAAGTAAAAGCTTAATATATATGCATATGTGGTTATATTTTTACTAACTACAATGCATAGAGAAAACGTTATTGCTTTCCATTGTAAGTACAAGTGATTACTATATTTGTGAATATAGCTAACAGTTTACAAGTGATTACTATATTTGTGAATATAGCTAGCAGTTTAATCATCGAATCTTAATTCTTGTACGAGTCTCCTCACTGCTACGTTTCGAAAAGTTACCGTAAGAACAAACCTTCAAATTAAAATATTGAATATATAATATCAAAGAAATATTGTTGAGAAGTATAATCGAAGTTTGATTTTTCTGAAAGAAATAGAGGAAAAGGAATAATGAAGAAGGAAGAAGAAGACAAAACAAGAAAGAACAAAAGAGTTACGAAACACAAAAACCACAGCTTATTCTGTGCCCATTCTGTTTTGTTTGCTTCTTCTGTTCTCCTTTGTTTTTGTGTTTTTGGTTATGTTATTATGATGTCAAGGGAGATTTTATGTACTGAGGTTATATAGTTTATTTAAGTTTCGATGATATAATCAATTCTTTACCTTGAGGGTTGACTGTGACGAAGGAGAAGGTTGTAGCCTTGGCTTCTTATTAGTAGACCCGCTAATCTCTAAGCTGTTACACTTCATCACATATATAGATACCAAACAAAATAAAGATCAATTAGTCATTCGGAGAAAAATCATAGAAAACCTAATTCTGCTGATTATTGAATTTAGATCCAAACATTAAAATAAGACATAGTTTGTCCTGTTCTTTTAAATTACCTTTAAGAATTCACTTTTTCATAGTAGATGAAGTCTTACTGATTTATATTCATATTAATAAGATTTTGTTTCGGAATTTTCTCTTTCTACTCTATTTTAACTCATTATTATTATATTAAAACATGTATTCATTCATATTATCAGAGATGCGGAAAAATAATTACCTCAGAAGATCGATCTGGAGGACTGTGTCTATTCTCGGACAAATTTAGACCATTTTGATTACTCGAGAAACCTAACTTACTAATGTCGTTGTTGTTACTGTTATCGTCGTTGCTATTGAGGCTGGTTGTGGATGTGGCTGTGCCACAAGACTTGTTAAGAGGTGAGTTTGGAGAAAATAGGAGATAGCAATTGCTGTTGTTAATGTTGCTCTCTTGTTTGACGTCAACAACCCCCATGGAAGCTTGTTGGTGTCTTAGGACTTGTTCTTCCCAATTCTCTAATCTCATCTTCCCTTGAAAACTATGGTGTTGTTGTCCATCATGATAATTATGGTGGTTCATTATCTCCAATTTCTCTTCCTCTCCCATCATCAATCCACCCCTTTAGTTCACAAATAAATTATTTGTATTAGGTTTGCGTAATTGATATTATAAATACTAGAAACACACACCATAAACAACGTTTGGGTTTCATGGAAGATGATAAATATAAATGTTTGCATATATATATATATATATATATATATACATATAATGATGTCCATGTTAGAGATAAAACACATGAAAAAAAACAAGCAATGAAGTTAACTCAAGATCATGTTCTTAGAGAGATGGGGAGTTACAAAAGAAGTTGGCTTAGGCTCCAAGACTCAGGAGGGAGATCATTGTTTTCAAGCCAAGAAGAGAGATTAGGGTTAATAGGCAAAGACGGTGAGGAAGAAGAAGAAGGCGACGAAGAAGTCGCCGGATATGGTAAGAATTCCGGCAAGAAAGTCGGCATCATTCGTGGTCGGAGATAATTGTTGTTAGGAGTCATTTGTGGCTGCAACGGCGGCCCCTGCGGATGACCCATCAACGGTGGGGGTGGCCTCATGTCGCCGCTTACGTTCCACCAATTAGGATTTCCGGCTGCCATCAGCTGTTGAAGAACTGGCGAACTCTCCGTAACTCCTCTATTCATCCCCTTCTCTCTCTAGATGTGTTTACTAAATCAAGGACTTTGGAGAAACTTTTAGAAGTGTGTTTGTTCTTTAACTTAAGTAGTTTCTTCGAGAAGAGAAAGAGAATGAAAACTCAAAACTAACATATATTTTGATCTCATTTGTTAACAAGTGATTTTAATTTTATTTTGCTTCTATTGTCTTTTTTATTAATTTTGTCTTCTTCTATCTTTTTTGTTCCTTTTATTTTCTTTCTTTCATCATATATATATTTTTTTTACTTTTTCCCCATGCTTTAGCTTTATCTTAAAGTGGGGCAGAGAAAGGTGGTAGCTACTTTTATTATTTAAATTAATACATGGGTTGAGAAAATAAGCAATCAATATTTTAGAATCAAGGAAATAAAGATTATTCGAATGTTTCATATACGGTGTAACTTTTCATATATATCACAAGTTTCTGGCGTCTATGGTCTATCATCCGTCTTTTTAATAAAATGTAAATTTGATTATCGTTTTCCATCTTTAATCATTCTTGAAACATTTGATTTTCAGTTGTTTAAAATTGCTTCGTTGATCTAACAAATTAGATTAATTAATATTCTTGAACTCGCAGTGATTTACTTGCTAGTCGAGCTAACAGTTTCCCCTCTTGTTTATTCTTCCTATGTACTAAATTAATGTGAGAAGCTTCACTAAAAATTTTGATGATGATATTTTTCACAAAAATCTTCAACAAACCACCACCGCATTCTGTATACTTCAGTTATTCCTTTTCCAAACCACGCTGCTATTTGATTTTCTAATAACACAAATAATTTTGTAATCTTCTGTGATAACTGAATTTTCAAAATTAACACTGAAGAAATTAAGAAATTGTAAATAATTTTGATAATGAATAAAATAACCTACAATTAGAATAATTTTTAATAAAGAAAAACAGAACCTACTAAATACTTGAAATGCTTGCCCTTGTATTAGTTAATCAATGTGCTTATGATCACACCTCATATTTAATTATATATCAATGCTTTCATCGATTTCTGATGAAAGTACTGAAACATTTGTATTTATTTTTTTCAACGAAAATTCTATTTTTGCTGACGTAAAAGTACTGAAATATGTTGCGTAGGGTTTTATACTTTTATTTATCCGAACTATGGAGATACATTTAACGAACGTGTTTCTTTCTAACATGTAGATGAAATTCCTAAACATAAAAACGAGACGCAAACTCAGTACGCATTCTTTATTACATTTTGATCAAGTTCCTCAACATTTTTCTTTAGAGTATTCCTCATCTTTGTTAAAAGGGAAGGTAGCGATCGTCAAAACATGTGTTTGTTGAAAACATTTCAACGTGGAATAAACCCAGTGTATTTTGTATATATGTAAATATAATCTGCTCTGAAAAGTATTCTCAAAAGCTATCCAGCCTATGGGAGAAGTCAGTAATTATTAAGTATTTCAAAATAATACATGTTTTAAAATTTTCACACTTATTAAGAAAATATTTAAAACTTAGTTACTTTTTGTAATTTTATATTTCTTATATTTGTATACCAATAATATTTGAAAAAAATACGATAAATGGTTTTGAAATTCACAATTTTTCATTATTAGTTGAAAAAATGTTTTGAAAATCTAAAATAAATATTGTTTTGAAAAAAAAATTTTTTCTAGAATGTGATTCTTTTTAAAAGAGAGGGAGTAGCAAATAAGAAACCTTTCCCTTTGTATAAACGAAGCCTACGTAACCACTTATGAAACTTAAATATCAGAATTAAAATATAAAGCTGCCGTAATCCTTCGTGAATTTGTTTTCGGACGTGTTAATTTCTTCTTGAAATGGACTCTTTTTTAAGAGCAACATCATTAGAGGGATTACTCGTAAATATATACGCATATATAATATATACATATACATATATGTGTATTAAGGACCCAATAATCAAGGACCCCCAATAATATTACTCTAAACTTCCAAATGTTGCTTCTGTTTTCAACCTCAAATTTAAATAACTGACGCTTGATTTGCCCATCTTTCTTCTGTTCATGCTTCTTTAACCGTTGGATATAACACCGTGATTATCCGGGATCCTTAGAGTACAATAAATGATTTAATTAAATCAAAAGAAAAAAAAACACATATTATCGATCCTTAAAGAAATAATTACTCTAGAAGACACATTTTGAGTTCTCCATATCACAAAGATATACATTGTGTTTTGAAGACATTTTATCCTAGCAATAAGATCAATATACCCTATAACTAAGAATAGAAGAGAGTTACATTTTCAATTTCAAAGCTTCTGTTTCCTATTTTTTTCTATTTCTAAACAAATTAATTTTCTCACATCCTTTAATTACCAGATCTAGATCTAAAATAGGAAAATAATCCTAAACCCTTTTCTCTCACGATCGATATTAAAATCGATATCCTCCTTCTCGGGTGTCAATTTATCTCACAAAATCACCCTTTTCTCATTCTCTATTCTTTAAAATCGTACAAAAATCGTCATCTTCTCCTTCTAATCGGAATCTTCCATCGCCTCTGTCGTTTCGCCGACAATCTCCGTTATGGAAGGTTAGAATTCGATTTCTATAGAACTTACTTGGTATGAGTTTACTTGTTCTTCTCCTTCGTTATGAGTCGTTCCTCTCCTTTGTCATATGTATACTTTTTCTTCTCCTTCGTTATGAGTTCGATTTCTAAAGAATTTACTTGCTTTGAGTCTACTTGTTCTTCTCCTTTAATTTTCGATTTTCGCATCTTAGATTGATTTTTGCAGAGAATGCAGAAGACTGACTGTATCGCAGCCCCCTTTAGTTGCAGATTGAAAGCTCGACTAAAGAACAACTATGGCGAATCGGTTTTTGGTCGAGACATCCATACACCCGCTGACCACTGAGCCTTGACCACAACAACACTCCCCCTAACCACGAGAATCTCATCCACAACACACCCGACCACAACACCAAACACACTAACCATGAGAATCCCATCCACAACACACATGAGAGCCCTAATTCGACGACTAACACTGAGAGTTTCATCCAGCAACTAGGAATTCCGCCAATCTCATCGATATCCACTGATCTCCATCGTTAGATCCGCTGTTACACTAGGTGAGTAAAAGATTCAAACTTTTCAAAACCCCATGACTTTGTATCTTTTGTTTCTGAATACTATGTTTCGTAAAGTTCAAGACTTATTTGGAACACGGAGATTGAAAAGACTTGGGTTTTGTTAAATCTTTGTTGAACAGGTGTTTATGGGCTTTGTAACGGATCGAAATTATCGATAGTTCCGTATCTGACAATAACAATGATTGCTATGTTTCCTCTCTGAGTTGCGTTTCATTAAAAGTTGTGTTTGTGTTAGGCAAGCTGGCAAAGAGAAACGGCTGAGGTAATTACTTCAGAGCCGCGGAAGTGGATCTGTTTCTATTCTCTTCCCAACCAATTTCTTTGTCCACATATATGGTGTCCACAATCACACAACACATGCCCACACATTGGCCATACACTCACTTCACAACCACTCCACTCCTGGCCACACATCACCCGTCCACCAAATCTCGACCATAGAGCTTGTGAACAGCTGACTCCTAACCATGACTTACCCTACCACAACTCACCCCACCACAACAGCCTTAGCAACCTGTCTCCTGCAACCACACATGATACACCTAATGGACACATTAGTAACCCCTCTCCAGCCGCCACACAGATACACCTAACGCAGCCACACATGATACACCCATCTCTTGCTCAGATGCTCTTTCCTCTGTTTTGATTTCTCAATCCAGTCACCATAACAAGCTTTCATATCAGCCGTTCTCTTCAAAGTCGCTTCCGTTTCCTTCTACTTCTTTTAAGTATCACACATCCACCAAATATGTATCCACCATAGTCATGTCCAGATATTTAATTGTTTTGTTATACAAGTTAGTGGTATGTGTATGTGCTTGTTTATTTGATTGATTTTTAATTGTTATAAATTCTCTCTTTGCTCATTTTGATTCTGTAATGATATGTCCATATAACATTATTCATGATAATTTTTCATATTATATCCATTGCTTTTCTATCTTTTTCGACATAAATATGTCCATGTTTTTTGTATCCACAAAATTTGATTTAAAATTATTTAAAGTATATCAAAATGGATATCAAATTATAGAGTTTAAAATATATAACTAAATGTACCAAAAAAACTATGTTAAATGTTTATATATACATTAAAAATAACTAACAAATGCATTAGGAAATATGCTGGTTAATAATAACAAAACCAAAAAAAAACCTTTTACTTAAACCAATCGTTGTCTCTCTCTTTTAAAATTGTGTGGCCCAGAATCACTTTTAAAATCGAAAATAATATAAGCCTAGTCAATTTAGTTTGTTACCTAAACCAGTGTCTTATGTTTGAAAGGACAAAAACGTCTAAAACTCAACCAAAAACACAAAAGTGCCTTGTAATATAACTCACTCATCTTGGTGACCGATTTTTAGACAGGTTTTCCATCCAATTGTCAACAAACAAGGCAAAGTATTCTTTTTTCTATTTTATTTTCTCTCCTTTTTTTTGTTCGCACCTCGTTCTCGTCTTCTCCCTCAAGATCGAAACCGACTGCCGATCGAAACCTTCAACCGATTCTCCACCACCGATCGTGACTGCATCAACACAGGGAATAGTTTTTGGTATCGTTGAGTGTCTCGGTCTCGAAGGCGCTTCTGTCGTCGTCTCTTCTCGCAAACATGTCTTCCTCCAATTCTCTGTTTTTTTTCTACCTAGGAATCATCGAAAGTTCCAACTTTTTTTGTAGGATTTCACTTTCTTGGTGAATGTTTTTGGTTTTCTTTGCAAGAGTGAATCCAAGCTAGGAGCTCTTATTTCAATAAGCAATATGTGTGTGTTTTCAATTAAGTTGTGCAGAGAAATGTGGATGAGGAGGTAGAGAAGCTTAAAGCTCAGGGGATTGATGCATTTGGAATCGTTTGTCATGTCTCTAATGCTCAACATCGGCAGATTCTTGTCCAAATAACAATTCAAGTAACATGTGAAAACTTGACATTGCAATGGTTATTTCTGATCATGTAATTGTTTTCTAATTAATGAGAATGTTTTTGTTTTTTTGTGTGTGCTTATGGTTGTTAGTTTTTGTTGTTTAGATGAACTTAAGGCTACTAAACCGGAGGACTGGCCGACTTTCATGACAGAGATCGAGGCGCTCTACCGTCTACAGGAGGACTTCGAGGATGTGAGGCTGTCGCATATTCCGCGTACGATGAATGGACGAGCAGATGCACTAGCTAAAGAAGCAAGGAGCCGGAGAATCGACTTGTCTGATCACCACTTGATCTAGCTTAAATAGGCAGATGACAAAAAAAAAAAGAACTTAAGGACTTTTTTCCCCAAATATGGGACCATAGTGGAGCATTAGATTATCCGAGACCATGAAACAAACAGGTCCCGAGACGCCGGAATTAGGGAAGGTGCGGGGAGCGGCAGTGTTAAGTGATTTCGTTGAGAATTGATATTTCTCCCTTTGCGAGGCTTTGATTTTTCAATTTGGGATTTGATAAAACGCAGCCAAGGAGAAAAACAAAATCCAGAGAAGATAGATCATGATGATCGGGAAAGGTAATCCAATTTCTTTTTCCTGTAGCGGTTCTATATTATGTGAATCGTTATATAATCGGAGACTTGTCTTTAGCGATAAACAATGAGTAGTGATGTTGTTCATAATTGGATTAATATATAATTAACTTTGTTGGTCAGATCAAAACTTAGGCCAGCCTGGTTTGTTTGGCTTTTGATAAAGACGTTGTTGACTTGAAACTTTATTGATCGGTTTGGTTGATTAGCAATTAATGTTTGTGAACTGTGAGGATTTCTTTTTGCTTTGTTTTAACCTTTCCCTTTGTATTACTTCCGTTTGTTCAGGTTCTTTGCTGAATGAAGGCCTAGGTGGTTTGGGATTCGTTTAGTGAAGTTACAGCACACCAAGATTCATTTAACAGGAGCCAACCATGTCTTGTGATCTTAGTTTGAAATGGTAAAGTGTGTTCTTGCGATTTTCCTCTTCTGTATAAAACAATGCCTTTGTTTTTATTAACTGCAAAGAGAATTAAAAAACATATGTTTACTCATATGGACCAATGGAATTGAACATCTTGGATGCAATATATCTCTTTTGCCTCATATATAACACATTGTGAGTTTTTTTTTTGTGAAATGGAATCGCTGCATTGTTTGGTCTTGAATGTTTTTCTTGGTATTGCATTGTTTGATCTTGTTTTTTGAGAAACAAAAACAACATTTTTTAAGAATCACTAAATAAGACACTACTATTGGAGGGTATGAATGAAAGTGTTTCTTAAACAAGGTTCTTAATTACATTTAATTAGTAAAATATTCATTAAGAAACTCAATGGAGTTTGTGGGTTAATCATGCTCTACGTATATAACTGAACACTGTTTGTTAACTATTTTTTTATATAAAGAACTAAATAATGTCAAACAACTGAAATACATACTAGTTACATTTATCAAATGTGTGTACTTACAAGTCATTAATTTAGATACAACAGGAATCATCTAAAGTATGTATACCTGATAAATAAATACAAGGGCCCTAAATAGAAACAAGGTTTATTGCTAGCAATCGTTATCTGGAAGATTTATATTAGAAAAACATGACAAATCAGCATCTGTGCCTAATATATATCAAAATCTATAATAAAAATAAAAAGAATTGTATCGATAGACCATACTATGATTATAAAAATTATCAATCACTATCAGTAATTAATATATAAATTAAAGAATAAGGGTGGTTAAATTACAGATCCAAAGACCCCTAAATTCATGCCTTTTGTATTTTTATGGCTTTTTATCTTCTATATATAAATATAATTAAGTTTTTTTGCAGTTTTTTCACCACTCATTGAGTCCCAACTACTTTCTTCGCCTATAAAGCAAGAAAACTACTTTTGTTGATGATGAGAGAACCATATCCTTATATTTGTAACTCGAGTACGTGTGTATATATATATATATATATATATATATATATATATATTTACATATAACTATATCAGTTTATAATAAAAAGTATTAGATTTTGACCCGTCCTTTAAAGGGCGGGTATATTTTTTATTTTTTTGAAAAAATAAATTTTAATATTTATGTTATTTTTGGAATCATATTTGTGTTTAATAATGATTTAATTTTAGTAAAACATTTGTAACTATATTAAATATGAAACTATACACTTGTGTCATTTGTTTTTTAGAAATTATTTTTAAATTTTATTTCTAAAATTTACAACATATTATATTTTTGTAGAAGTTACCTAACATAATTAGTCAAGAATATTTGTACCCAAAAATTTTGATTTGGAATCGATTTGAAAATCAAAATCTCATAATGTATTGGACCTGGTCCATCTATATCATCCGTTTAAGACTTAAAGTGTTATATATGAAAACCAATATCAAACCTACCTATGTTGAAAACCGAACAATTTTTTTGAAAAATGTTTTAATTTTTTAATATATGTAAATGGTTAATATGGTCTTCACTAACTTTAAATAAAAACACATTTAATAAATTCCGCCAAATAAATGAGTTTATATTAATATTATTTTTTATTAATAATCTGCTTAACCCCGTTAATTTCTAAACCCAATCGTATCAAAATCCGAATGAATATTCAAATATATATATATATATATATATAT
>JABAYD010017295.1:0-27209 GCA_014822095.1 Diplotaxis tenuifolia
CCTCCAAACACTGAACCACCGTTGAGAGGTGACAGCAAATTCAGAGCTCAGACAAGGCGGTCGTTGAGGAGCGGCAAGAAAGAAGCAAAGGGAGACAGCTTTGATGGAAAAAGGCGAGCTCCGGCGACGGCACGGACGCTCACGCGCCGGCCGTACGCCGGACCCTAAGCAAGATCTACTTTCTCTCTGTAACTCTCAATATGTTCTTTGTGGCTTTTTCTTCTTTCTTGAAAGTTTTACTAATAACTTTAATTTTCTACAATGCAATGGAGATACTACTTCCAAGTTAACACACAAGGTCTCTGAAAATATCACAGAAAAAATAGTCCTTCTGAGAGTAATTTGGGTTTTTGGATTTGATTGGTTTTGGTACATTCACTCCTTTCAACCAAAACCTTTTATTTTTTTTATTTTTGGAACCTCTTCAATGCTATTTGGTCCTTTGTAACAAGACTCTTCATGGAAGGTATTTTTATTTATTGCTGTTATGACATGACATAGCAATGGGGCACATATTTGATATGTGTACGTATGTTGTCTTCATATCTCTCCACACAGTTTTGCTTTTCACCACAACTGAAAAGAAACAAGTACTTAGACCAACCCAATTGTTTGATCTCACTTCATATCCTTTCAAATCAAACCCTCTGCAAATGAGACCAAATGAATAAACAAATAAATTGTTTGGAGAAGCCAGCAATGCTTAACACTTTATTTGATTTTTCAAAAAACCACACTCTTCAGTCCTCTCTTCAATTAAAAAAAAAAAAATTCTCAAAACCTGTACTAAGTAAATAACCAAATGATGTCATGTGATCTTTCAAACAAGGACAAAGCAGTATAATGGCAAATCTTAGTCCTTCTAAAAGATCTTCACAATAAAAAGACATGTTTCTAGTCTTCGATTGTAATCTTTCTATGACAATTGCAAAGGATGATGGTTGGTGAAATTAGATCATCAGTCAATCATGAAACAAGTATGTAGATCATAACAAACAAAAAATATGTTTTTCAACGATCAAATACTGAATAGTACACCATTTGAAACCGTCCATTAACACAAAGAACCGAGCAAAACGCATAATGTTTCTAAATCCGACAGATATTTTTTTGATCGTTTGATGAAATTATTAGCGAGGACTAGTAGAAAACACATCGAGAAACACTGTTTATTGAAGACAATTTCATCTGCTGCTCTTGCACTCTTCTCCTCTTGAACAGAGGCTCTGGAGACGGTGATGCAGACACAACCCATGACTCGTTAGAGCTATCAGAGTTGAATGATGCATCGAATACACCGGTTGGACTAGAGGGTTGCATCCTTATCTTGCTTGGAATGTGGTCAAATACTAACTCATAGCATTTATTTACTTTCTCCTGTCCAAGTAAAAAATATTGATGGAATCAGTTATTGAAATTTCTAATACTACTAACTACATTGGCATTTAATGATCCATACTAGTAACAGAACACACATACCGAATCAACTTTGAGCAGTGTCATGAGCTGAGATTCGTATTCATCATCATCACACGCCTTGAAACTTCTAAAGACAGAGACCATTATTGCAGTGGCTAACACAGACGGGCTAAAACTTAGAAACCTCGAATCTGGGAACCAAGAACGACAACATTAAGCACCAAGAATCAGAGAGATCTGATGAAATTGTAAGCATTACCAGGAACAATGTTGAGCAACAAAGATTCACATCTACTCGAGAACTCAAATTGCAAGCTGAATCGACGGATAATGTGATCGATAAACGAGATTGGAGTCACAGGATGCATCCTCCATTGAAGAGTAGAGAGAATCAAAAGCTCCATTCTCTGTATGGTTTTAGCCTCAAAGACATAGCTTGCCTCTTCCACCTTTAACAAAACACACACACACACACAAAAGAACAGTCAAGCTACATTACTTACACATAACCTCAAATCTGAGAAAGGAGTGAACTTACTTGGAGATCTAAGAGCAGAGGAACTTGAACCTCTTCAACTTTCGCAGCTAAAGACAAACAAGCCAAAGCCGTAAGCTGAGACATCCACGGAAACTCTGTCTGAAACTTCCTGCTTGTAATAAACCTATCGAAGTAGTTCACAGCGAGAAGAACCGTTAAGGAACTAAACCCGTAATGAGATTTCACCCTAAGAATCCAATCTACAGCCTTTTCACGACACAAAGACAGAAACTCATCGTCTAAGACAGACGGTTTTAACTCGTTTTCCTTGGAGATCAGACTCGACAACTCGTCTTCGTCCCAAAACATGTCTCGATCGAGAAAACCCAGATGGAAATATGGAAACTTTTCGTCAGATTTGTCGCAGGAATCGTCTTCGAACCCAGAACTGTCTTCCTCGCAGAAGAGCATACAAAACGGTGCGTTTTGCATCTCTTGCTCTTCTTCTAAAGCCATTGGAGAAGAATGAGATTGGAGTTTCATTCTGCCATTACAGCTCCTTTCCTTTGTCTATTCTGCGAGAGAGAGAAGGGGAGAGACAAGGAGTGAAAGACAAATGCTCTAACAATGTCTGTAGGGTTTTATCTCACGCCTGTCCTGTTTTTCTATTTAATTTCTCTTTTCTTTTTTTTTTGTAATTTGTATTTAGTTTATTTTATTATTATCTCTCCTTTTCTTGTCTTTTATTAATTGGGATGTTTGGCCCCGCGAGAAAATTGATGAAACCGTACTTTATTTTGTTTTATCCTCAGAAATGGAAATAACTTCACCTGTTTTTTCTTAATTAATTAAATTATATTCGGATTAATTAGATAATAATGATTTGTTTTAAAAGAGGTGTAGCTACTTAGCTTGCGATACGTGTTATTCTGAATTTTTTTACATTCACGCTCTTGTCGAGTCTGTGTTACACGTTCTTGCTCCCTGTCGGTACGATGCGGATCGAAGTTGCTCCCTTGGAGAGTAGAATTTACGCGCTCATGAGGTGGTGCTGGACTTTTCAGTGGTGGATCAAAATTGTTGACCATCTATTATGTTTGCCACCTTTCGTTAATTTCTGTTTTTGTAGCTCGTATACAATAAAACATTTTTAATATTCTGAAGATTCATAACTATTTGTATATATTACCTCTGACGAAAGTAAATGTGTACACATAGTTTTTTATATTTACAACATTATTTCTGGACGGTTAAATCAGCTTATATCTTTGTAAGATTGATGCAAACATTAATTACAAATGATCCGTCGAGTTAGAAGAGTAGGAGATAGAATTTTAGGAGAAGCCCTAGAGAGAAGCCCTAGCCGTCCACTGAGTGCGTCTCACGTTTTCCGGTCGCTGGTGTCAAGGGATCCTCACCTCCGCGCTCCACCCTGAAAAAGTCATACCCTCAAGTTGCGTTCCAAGGTTCCCAGGTCTTTGGTGCCAGTTATCGAATGTTGTTCGCTACTCTCTCGTTGCTGTTGTGGAGGGACGAGTCGCTTATGTGGATCTCCCAGCAGATTTGTTATCTGAGTCCGAGCCACTGTGGTCTGCTTATCTAGTTGGCTATTTTATGGGAGATGATCCTTATATTGGCAAAGTTCACGCGGTAGTTAATAAGATCTGGTCTTTTCCAGCCAACCCTACGAAGATCGATGTGCAGTTCATTAGTGCATGATCTTACAGTTGTCCCGCTATGGATAGATTTAAAAGGTGTTTCTGATCATTTATTTTCCCACAATGGTCTCACCTTTTTTGTGACACTATTGGTAGGACGGTGAAACTCCATCCAAACACAGAGCATTGTGTCCGTCTTGAGGTTGCATGTTTACTGATAGTTATGAATCTTGAGGAACCCCTTCTGGAATATATTGCAGTCAGGGGATCAGGAGAACGTCTCTCCATTGGATACCCATGGCTGCCACCCCAGTGTCATGGATGTCATCAATGGGGGTATACTAACAAGACATGTTCCAAAAATAAGCAGAATAAGGAAATTCCTGAAGAGGGAAAGCCAGGGGAGGGTGAAGAGCAGCGAGAGGGGTCTAAAAGAGTTGAGGAAACTGCCAACAAAGTCCAAAATATATAAATATTGAGAAACCGTTGTTGGAAGAAGCAAACGTAATTGCTGATGAAGTGGATGTTCCACATGTCTCGACAAAGGCAACTGAAGATGAGCAGAGTGCTACAGACACATGCAATGGATATAATTATGACCAAGGAGTAGCAATAACAACAACTGAGTCTGAGGATAAGGACCGTGGTAGGAAATCCCAACGAGCAAATCATCGCCAGCTCGAAGACTAATGGAAAGAACACATAAGCTACTACTTCTCCGTCGCTTCCACTTGTTGAGTAATGTGCTAGAGGAAGGAGAGGTGGCAGGGGAAAGCTCAGAAAATGAAAATTCAGTGGAATCGCAAGCTGCCCTTGAGAAGCGAAAGAATATGGACAAAGACAAAGTAGCGAAGAGTAAGAAAGTGCAAAAAAGTAATACCAATCCCAACATTGGGTCAAAGAAGGATCAAAGTAAAGGTGCCAAGAACAAGCAAGCAACTCATGCCTCTTCACGGAGGCACTGATATGATGATATCGATTTTTGCGTGAAACGGGGCTTCAACAAAATGCACAAACATACAGCTCTAGGTTCTTGGATCCAATCTGCTAATCCGTCTTTTGGTTGTTTAACTGAAACTCGTATTAAAGAAGACAACAATGTCGCTATTTTAAATTTTGCACTTCTTAATTGGAGTTTTTTTAATTAATTATAATCATCATCGTCTGGGCAAAATATGGGTTTGCTGGGCTGCAAATGTCTTAGTCTCCCTCCTGCACAAGAGCCCTCAATATATCACAGTTTGGGTTCGATACAGGAGAACAGTTTCTCTGCTCCTGCATATATGCTTCGAACTTTGCTTCAGAAAGACAGAGTCTCTGGTGTGAGCTTGCTTACATCAAGGCTCAATTCGCTGCCAGTGGTGATCCATGGATTGTAATGGGAGACTTTAACGAGACACTGGCTTCCTCAGAACACTCGTTAGGTACCTTTTCCACTACAAACCAACGGAGAATGATGGATTTTTAATCAATGGTTACAGCCTGCGATCTTACTGATCTTGCTTCTATCAGTCCTACTTTAACTTGGACTAATAAACAATCGGGAACCCCCATCGCAAAGAAACTCGATCGGGTGCTTGTGATTGATAACTGGTTCGATCGGTTTCCTCAGTCTTATGCAAACTTTGAGCAGTCAGGTGTCTCAGATCACACTCGTTGTTGTATTCATCTCGAGACCCCGCCGTCTGGAAACAAACGCCCCTTCAAGTTCTTCAACTTTCTTGTAAATCACCCAGATTTTGTGGACACTGTGACAATGGTTTGGGAGTCTACTTAACCTTTATTTCACTCCACGTCGGCTCTGTACCGGTTTCACTGGAAGCTGAAGCTCTTGAAGCCGATCTTAAGGAAGCTGAACCAAACTAAATTCGGGAATATCCCTCATCGTACTCGTGAAGCCTTTGATACGTTTTGTGATAAACAAAAGGAAGCCCTCCAGCATCTTAGCGAAACCTCATTTAAGGCGACAGTAGAGGGTATGACTTCCTGGAACTACTGGGTGGGTATTGAGGAGATTTTCTTACGCCAGAAGTCTCGTATAACCTGGCTGAAACATGGAGACCAAAACATTATTTTTTTCTTCAAGATTGTTCAGTCCAGAGCCACTCTCAATCGAATCAAACAACTACTTCTACCATATGGAGAAACCATCACTGATCCTCAGAGGATAAAGGAGGCTGCTGCAGCACACTTTGAAAGTTTCTCGAAACAACCGCACCTCCGACTGCTGCAAAACTTTTTGAGTTACTGGATTATCACACCGCGGACCTCCTCATTCATCCTATTTCCGAGGCTGAGATAAGGAATGTTCTATTTTCGATGCCGTCAAATAAAGCCCATGGTCCTGATAGGTTTCCGGCTGAGTGAACTCAGCACTGCGTGGCCCATCATAAAGCAAGAATTTGTGGTTGCAGTTAAGTCTTTCTTCATGTATGGACTCCTTCCCAAAGGCGTAAACGCTACCACTCTTACGCTTATACCAAAGCACGATGACGCTAAAGAAATGAAGGATTACCGCCTCATCAGCTGCTACAATATCTTGTACAAAGTGGTTTCGAAGATTTTAGTGAATCGGCTCAAAGTGCTTCTGCCAGAGTTGATTGAACCAAACCAATGTGCCTTCGTTAAGGGACGACTTCTGCTTGAAAATGTCCTCCTTGCAACAGAGCTTGTGAAAGACTACCACAAGCAATCGATAAGCCCTTGAAGCGTCTTTAAACTTGATATCTCGAAGGCCTTTGACTCAGTTAATTGGTCTTTCATAACTGATACCTTACGAGCTCTGGGTATCCCGGAGATGTTTATACACTGGATCCACACATGCCTCTCAACCGCTATTTTCCCGGTTTCAGTACATGGGGAGCTTGAAGGTTTTTTTGGAAGCGAACGTGGCCTGAGACAAGGATGTGCTTTGTCACCATACCTGTTCGTTATTGTCATTAACGTGTTGTCTAGAATGCTCAATAAGGCAGCAAATGCAGGGAACATTGGCTTTCATACTTCTTGCAGTGAGGTAAATCTAACTCATCTTAGTTTCGCAGATGACCTAATGATTTTTATTGATGGTGCAGCAACTTCACTTACGGGAGTCTTTGATGTGCTCACTGAGTTTGCAAGATGTCGGGCCTGACGATAAACCCAGCTAAATTTTCCATCTTTATGGCGAGCAAGATCATGCAAAAAATCAAAGATGAGGTCAACCGACTAGGCATACCGATAGAGTCATTACCTGTGCGTTATCTTGGGCTACCCCTTACAACTAAAATAATGACTCGTGCCAACTACGAACCTGTGATAGACATGATCTATATACATGGCTCTTATCTTGGTCTAGCTGATCCCTATCATACGCAAGCCGTTTGCAACTAATCAAAACAATCATTGGTAGTATAATTAATTTCTAGTGTTCAGTCTTCCGGCTTCCAAAAAGATGTCAAGAAACCATAGAGGGGTTGTGTGGGGTATTCCTCTGGTCTGGTTCGCCAAACACGCATACGAAGACTAAAGTTGCATGGGATGATGTGTGTAAGCCAAAAGAAGAAGGAGGGTAGGGTATCCGAGATCTCAGGGACTTGTCTAAGGTCTTTGCTTTGAGCTTAATATGGAGGCTTCTCACGAACTCAGACTCGGTATAGGTCGCGTGGACAAAGGAATATCTACTGCGTTCGCATAGCTTTTGGGATGTTAGCGACAAATACGCTGGTTCGTGGATTTGCCAAAAGTTATTGAAGCTCAGAGACTTAGCGGCTCATTTTATCTACTCAGAAATTGGTGACGGTAAGTCGACCATGTTCTGATTTGATAAATGGCTGAGCGTTGGAAGATTAATAGACATCACAGGAGATTCAGACACCTTTGTTCTCGACATTCCCCCCTACGCGACAGTCTCAGTTGCGGCTTCTGCTTGTCAGTGGAATATTCGTCGGTGTCAGGGCTATCACCTACCGGCGATGATAGCCTCCATCAACTATGTTCCGACACCGGTGGAGACTGCAGCTAATGACCGTCGTCTATGGTGTCATAGGGAAGATGAATACAAGCCGGTATTTTAGAGCTCAACAACCTGGAGGCAAATTCGAACTCAATCCCCTACAGTCAATTGGAGCAAAGCAGTTTGGTTCTCACAGGCCATCCCTCACTTCTCTTTTATAACTTGGCTAGCTTTTAAAGATCAGTTATCCACGGGAGCACGGAGCAGAGCTTGGGGTTGTATACAGCCTTGTATCCTATGCGGGGAACGAGATGAGACCAGAGATCATATGTTCTTCGCATGTCTTTATTCGTTTACAGTGTGATTGATCTGGTGGGGTTTTTACTTGGCTCGCGAGTCAATCCTGACTGAACAATCACTATTACATCTATTCTTTCTACTCGCAGGTAGGAGATATACACTTGTCTTCTAAAACTAGCGCTCTAAACCATGATCTACATGTTCTGGCGTGAGCAAATAGTAGACGTTATGAGGACACTCCTAGGAGCACGAACTACATCGTTCGGTTCATTGATATGATCAAGAATAAATCTCCTTTTTGAAAAGTAAGAAACCAGCGTTCTATAGTTCGACGATGCAACGTTAGTTTAGTCGGCCTCTACATTCGTGATCTCAAGTTGTATTTCTTTTCAAGTTTCCAATTGGAAAATATACAACTTGGTTGTCTGTAATTTTTTTTGTTGATAATCAATTTAAATTTTATTTTTAAAAAATATTAATTACAAAATTAATGAGTATTAGGCCTTTTCTTTTCGTCTATATTCTAAACTTATCGAAGCGATGATTCCAAACTGAAGTAATCATATAAAATTCTCGTGGGGTCACATATGTCAGGAAACTCTACGTGGACGAATAGGAAGCGTTATTTGGTCAACGAGCTGACATAAACCTTTGAAAAGTAATTACCCAAACAATGTTTAAATACTACAAAACGCTCGCGCTTTTGTATTATTGTTTAGTGTATTAAACTTGTTTATGATTTTCTTTGTGTATCCTATAAAGATCCTTTTAAAATATAATATCTTGATCGGGATGAACTCAGTTTGAATTCTCACTGCTTTATATGCTAATTACTACTACTAAAGACTGATGCCAAGAAAGCCTTGAAACGTAAAATGTATTGGTTTGTGCTATTAAGAAAAGCTGTACCAAACTTTAACGTCCAGTATATAAATGCAACTCACTTAAAACTCTTTAACAGAAAAACTCATCTAAACAAGAGTGATTTAGTTCAATATAAACTAAAATGATGGAACAAACGCGATTCTACAAATACATTTATCTTTCATATAAATATTTTACTTGGAAGATTATAAATAAACTTCAATTAAATGAAAATAATTATAATTAGATTTAATTTAATGGTATGGCAAATATTATATAAAATATAGTGAAGTATTATTTTTGATCATTTATGTTTCACATTTCTGGAGAAATTATTCTATTGTTTAAATACTTCATCTCATATTTGTATTTTACATTTTAAATAATTCTACAACCTAGTTACTTACACAATCAACATGTAAGCTAAAACATTGTAGATGAGACTGTTGTTACGCTGAGAGCATCTCTAATTAATTTATTTTTTTTTGTTTTAAAATAGAGCTTTAAGTAAAATATTCCAGCTCTACTCTATTTCCAGTCTATAAAATATATAGTTCCACTCTAACTTTTGTTACAAAAGAATTTAGAGTAAAAATGCTCTACTTTTCATGTTATAGTTGAATGAAAAATATGTTTACTATAATCTATTTAATTTTTGTTCTTATTCTGTTTATCATTTTAAAATATATATTACCATTAAAGCCGAACATCACTTTAGTGTAATCCATTTCATATATCTTTTTCCGAACAAACTTTCTTCATCACTCTATTTTTTCACTCTAAACTAGAATACCATTGTAATAAATTTTAACAATTATTTTATTTTTAAGGAAAAAATAGAGTAAACTAGTCTTATTACATTTCGATTTCCCATATGCAGTTAACAAATCAAGAATTTTATATTTTGACACATATATTCATGATCTTTATGGATCGTGAAAGAAAGCAGTGTGTGTAAAAGAATTTAAAAAGAAAAAGCAAAAGGCAAATCAATTAGGGAATGGAAGAAGGTAAATCACGAGAGGAAGCGATGTGCCATTGGTAACAAGCAGCGTCTGCGATCTGTACAAAGTTTAATAGTGACTTCTCACTACGACATTTCATATCTCCCTTTCAGAACAAACTTCTTTTCTTATCAAGTCTCTTTTAAAGGGAGATATGAAATGTGGTAGTATAACAAGAACAAATAAATTTGTTACCAACTTAAGAAAACACAATTCAATTGTTTTATTGTCGTTTTGATTGAAGCTGGTGTAGCTTATCTGTTAAGAAAATTTCTGGACTTAACTCGAATAATTTCCAAGTGATTCTACAATATGTATTTCTTACAAATTTATTTGAATTTTCTAACAATAACGATTTAAAATTATAAAATTAAACTTAGAATGTAAATTACATTTCATGAAATCAATTTAGACTTTGAATATAACTACATTTCGATATATAACTGTCAGCAATAAAAGGATGGCTGATATATTGTTATTTAAAAAAAAATAGTGACCGTGTATGTTTTCACAGTTCTGTGCAATATCACTAATCAAACTTTATATATTTCCACTTTTTGTTATACTTGATTATATAGTGTATATATATAATTTTAGTATATATCTGTACTTATTACACAATTTATCTTACTTTTTACTCCATATTGTATTAAGTCAAAACAAATCTTTCTTTTGTAACAATGTGTTGAAAGTACTACTTGCCCTCTTTCATGAAGAAAAACTTGATTTTTGAACAAGTTTTCTTATATAATAAATGGTGTAAAAACATAAAGAAGGAAATAAAAACAGGTTGTAATCGACAAGTACAGAAGACAAGATTATAATAGTAATGGTCCAAGAAATCGGACGATAACCTTTTTATTTAATGAACAGCAAGCAGGAAGACCAGTGAGAAGAGTCCTTAGATTTATCATTTTACTGAGAGTTGATTGGATGAGAAGAAGTTTTTTGGATCATAAGTAATAATGCGTCTTGTCTGCCAGAAACCAACGCCGTACGCTAACTTATCTTCCTACTCCAACTCTCTTTTATTAGTTCATTAACAAATGTATCATTACTATAAGGTAATTGAATAATTGTAGAAATAGCATTCTCTTAATAATTTATACTAATAAAACTTATTGATTGTTAGGTGTCACCCATTTACCTTTCTTTGCATTGCCTTTCTTTGCTCCTATTCCTTATAGTGTCTCGTGCATTTCTGTTTCTTTAATACAGTATGTACGAAGTTCCATGCTTCCGGCCTAGTTTCTCTCTCTTTTTTTTGTTTAAACTAAATTTTCTATAAAATGCTGTATAAGAAATTACCCACTATGATCAAAGATCATACAGTTTTCATTAACATATGTGTACACATTTAATTTTGAAGATCATTATTCTGCGTTTAGGTTTTATTATGGCTGAGAGAGGATGAGATATATGACTGCAGTTTTGAGTATGAGTTAGAGTCTGCAGATCAAAATTCTGAATCTAAGTTTTAGTGCTTTAGGACTTGGTGTTTTGATTTGGTATTTTGAGCTGTTGTCTTGCTATTTAAACTTGGTGTTTTTCATTTTTGTTTTTCTATCTGGGATTCAACTATAGTGGATGTTTTGGTTTTAAACATACATATTTATCATTGAACTTAAAAGGCAGTATTATATAGGTGTTTTGAATTCCTTTGTGTGAGGCATACACATGGCACTTGCCTTCGGTCGCCATGGCGCTTGGCACTTGCGACCACTTGCTCGCCTTGAGTAGTCTTTCGCCATTTAAAACTCAGTTTCCATATAAAGATCACTTTATTATATACAAAGGAAATTAGAAAGAAGAAATCAATTGATAAATCCAAACCAATTAAACATAGACAAAGGTTTAGTTAGTATCTTTCTTTTTCTCTAAGTAAGTGTTAGGGTTGAACTAGAACAAATCTAGATTATGGTCTTGGTTAGATTTCATTACAGAAATAATAAAACAATTAACATTTTTGATCAAAAAAATTAACATTTTCTAGTTACAGTTTCTAGTATGTGATTGGTTCAAAACTTCAAAAGTGTTAATGACCAACCCTTACAACTGAAATTCAGCATTTAAGCTTCAAACCCAAAATGAGAAAAAAGAAGCTTAATCTGAATATCATCAACAAGACAACTTCTTGGGAAGGCAGCAAATAAAAAACAATACACATTTATCATATAGATCGTAATCTAATTAGATCTAGTAACATATTCTCAAATCTTTACAGTTATATAAAGAATCCAAAATCCATGTCATTTTCTAGAGAGGGTCCAATATTTCATATCCCGTGTTGTGTGGCCAATCCAGAGTCACTGGTTGGATCAAGTTTTAACAGTACTCGCCGGTTGCGTTGTTCTTTCAAGTTCAAAAGTAACTTTCTAATTTTTTTTCTTGTCTTCATCGTGGTGGCTCGTGTTATATACCGTCCACAATGCTGTGACTTGGTTTGATCGCTTCGTTCAGATCTGACGGCGATGCATGTCCATCTAGCACACGCGCAACCTGCTCGTTTTTAACACCAAACACTCACTTGACTAGCATAATTAACATTTTCCTTTTGTCACAGAATAATTGTCTTTCTTAAATGACTACTATTGCAGCTAGGAAATAATGTTGCATAATTGTGGGTCAAGTTAGTTTTTGTTGGGTGGTTGTTTTCAGCAGTGCCGGCCCTGAAAATATTTTCAGACCGGAAGCAATTTAAAAAAAGGCCTATTGCTATGGCAGAGACTCGAACTCATTATCTACATCTGTACAATGGCTGTAGTTAACCACTAGCTACTTAAGATTTCTGTGAAATTTGTGGCCAATAAATTATTAAGACAAAAAAAGGCTGGAAGCCTATGCTTCCTTTGCTTCCCAGGCTACTAGTTTTCAGGGATTGTTTTAATTGTAAAGTGTATGCAGTAAAATATAGGGCACAAACACCAAACCAGACAGAGATTACATAAACCAAATAAATATGTTTTACAGAATAAACGAAATCAAATCGAAAACGAATATAGTGCGGTTGAACCAACCATAAAAATACCAAAATTCAATAAATTCATACTTTATTTAATATTTATAAAATAAGAATAGAATGTATCAAATATAAAAAAAATTCTATAAACAAATATAAAAACAAAAAAAAAACAATTCTCTTAATAACATTTTTTATTTTTATTTTTGGACGAAGTTTGCCGTTACACGGCAATTTAATAACATTTATTAAGCAGAAAGACTAAATTATTATTAATAAATAATAAGTTTAGTATAAAATAAATTATTATTTTAAAAATAAAATAAATATTGTTTAGGAAATTATTAATAATTCAGAAACTTTTTAAATTATTTTCAGAAAAATTGTAAACAAAAAACCTTTTATGAAACCCTTTTTAAACCTTTGTAAAAGTCCATGAGTATTTTTAAGAACATCTTATTAAATTGAAGTGAAATATTCATAAAAAAAATCTTTCCTACGTTTTAAAATCTTTATATCATAAGAACATGTTTATATTTACTATTTTAAACATTAAAGACATTTTTCAAACTTTGATATTATATGTGAACTTTTAGCTTAAACGAACTATTATACCTACAAATATTACTATTATTAACTGTTTAGTAGTAGACTATTTTTCACCCCTAAAAGTAGAAATAATTAAGTTACCTGGTCCATGCTAGGTCTGTGGCGAGCTATATGGCGAACACAAGCTGCAGCACAAGCAACCATGCGAGCCATCTCTTCCCTGTCATACACATTCTTGAGTTTTGTATCAGCCACAACCTCAAAGTCTCCTTTCTCAGATGCTTGGTCAAGCAAGGGTCGTGCCTGTTCCAATTATTCAGACATAGATTTTGCTTCATTTAGCAGTCAAACTGTCAAAAATACTGCAGTCATATTAATTACCCAGTCAACTAAGTTGTCATTTGCATAGTCATTGTTTGCATCCAACAGGGCGACGCCCGGTTATTAGCTCCAAAAGTACAACGCCAAATGAGTAAACATCAGATTTTTCTGTAAGCTTTCCACTTGCAGCGTATTCTGGAGCCAAATACCTAAAACCCCCAGTTCAAAAAGTTTCAGAATTTGTAAGTTGACAAGGGTCACATACATTTTTACAAACTGCATAAATGTGCATATTTTCTTCAACATTATCCTTTTTACCCAAAGGTTCCCATCACGCGTGTAGATACATGAGTGTTCGTATCAGGAATGATCTTGGCAAGACCAAAATCAGCAACCTGAAACATAAAAGAGCTTCAGGGATACCAAATAGAAAGCTGATCATGAAAACATATAGTATAATGTTATTGGAAAACGTGCTTTTTATTTGGAACTAACTTTGTGCAACCAATTTTTTTAATAAATAATATCACGTTTCAACAAAATAAATAAATCAAACCTTTGCTTCAAATTTGAAATCAAGCAATATGTTTGCCGCCTTGATATCACGGTGGATGATTTTCTGATTGCCTGGAAACGTATGCACACATGCATGCCTCATAGATACATATTGCTTACAATTTGTTACACAGCTATACATATTTGATATTTTCAGATCATAGACATACAATTTTCATGAAGGTACACCAAACCTTTGGCAGAACCAACAGCAATCTTCAATCTGAAGCTCCATTTCATAGGCGGCCGTCCTTGCCCTGTTGCAAATTCAATTCCCAAGAGAAAAACATCACAAATAGAAAATATTAAAGCATGCAATATATCATAATTTATATTGGTCTAACCATGGAGGTGAAACTCGAGACTGTTGTTGGGAACAAACTCATAGACAAGCAATCTTTGAGCACCGGAGATGCAATAACCGACAAGAGCAACTAAATGTTTGTGGTGAACTCTGCTAATGATCCCGATTTCTGCCTGAAACTCTCTCTCTCCCTGAGCACTACCAGCTTTCAACTGTTTTATAGCAACTTCATTCCCACTAGGCAATATACCTTTGTACACATTTCCGAATCCGCCTTGTCCTAACCAATTCTCCTCAGAGAAGCCATTGGTGGCTCTTGCTAGCTCCTCGTAACTAAAAGTACCTTGATAGAGGCCTAATACAAGCCCTGGAGATGGTGGATGTACAACTGGATGAGCCGAGTAGTTTGAGTTGGAGCCGCTGCTGCTGCTCATGAAAGGCAGTGGAGGAGGATGTGGTTGTGGCAGCGAGGGAGACTCAACCGGTGGCATTGACGTCACCACGTGATCTAACGGTTGTGTTGCAATTTGGCGCTGCTGCCCACCGTTAGGGTCTCCAGCTGAGAAACACCGGAACATGAAATCTCAAAACGGTTTCTCTATGAATCCATATACAAGAGATTGAAGTGGCCTAAAAATGTAATGGAATTTGTAAAAAAATCATATTCATTCACTGAATTTCCCCGAATTTGGAAAGATTACATACATTTGAAGAAAATGTTGATAAATCCAGTTAGCACAATTAGGTTCTGAATGTTTTAATATGTAGCCAATCACGGGAAAGCGTAAAGAAAACAAAGAAAATGTAGATCAATCATTGAATAATGAGGAACAATAAAGTTGAAGTTTCGTTTTCTTGATCAAATCTAATCAAGATATTTGTTTTACCTTTAGATGACTCATGGTCTCTTCTTCGCTTCTTCTTACAAAGGAAACAAATCAAAGTCAACGCCACAAGCACAGCGATTCCTCCCGTGGCGATCGCGACCACTACTCCCGTTGATAATTCTCCAGAAGACGAAGACAGCGGCGGAGATACAAAAACTCGTGGGGTGGTAAATGGAGTTGGAGGAAGCCCCCTGCCTGAAGGACTCCCTGGTGGTGGTGGAGGGCTCCGAGTGCCTAAACCAGGTGGAGTGTCTGTGGATGGAGTCGGCTGAGCTCGGATGACGGGTACGGGGGGAGGCGGCTGAAATGTGAATTCAACTGTGGATTGTGCCGGAGGCGGTGTAGATTGTATAGGAACCGACATTTTGTTCGACCTAAGTAAAAAATCAGAGTTTCTCTCTACAACTAGAAAAACTAAGCGAGAGAAGAAGAAAACAAAGAATGTTTCAAAGTAGGAGAAGAGGTGTGATATGCTGTCACCAAGACTTGTATTGTGTTTTTGATTAGTTCTATTGAAATTCGGATAAGACTCGGCTTTTGGGGTACACGTCTATTCCTCCGCGCCACTGCTTCAAATACTTTCTATGCATTTCTTACTTTTCACTTTTGTTCCGTTTCGCCATTTTCACTAGAAGGAAGACTTAACCCAACAAGCCAACGGCAAGCAAGATTTCCCACACGAGGTACTTGGTACACAAGTAACCTATTTATTTCACTTTCAACTCTTATTTATACTATTTTATTTTTCTTGACTAACCGTTCTCATTTAAAGATGCTAGAATCCATCCGGACTACGCCCGGGTAATGTCGAATATTTTGTTTTATTTAGAAATCAATTGTAGAATACTTTAGATATAAATGATCATATCATTTATTTAGATAGTCCAATTATTCAATTTAATCTTAAATGTTGTCTCGTTAGGTATATGTTTTATATAAATAAAATAGGGCAGTTACTCATTTCTAATTTCTAGCAGAAACAATGTAAATAATTTGGTATGAAGAAAGGTTCGAGTTCCTTTAAAAAACAATATTGAGATTAAGTTTATTGGAAGGAAAAATAATTCAAGTATGAAGTGGTGCGGGAATGAATTTAAAAACAATTGATGGCTGGAGGTTTATTTTTATGCTTGTGTAAGTCTTTCGATACGTCCCATGCAATGCTTGATGTGGTCGATTCTTTTGCTGAAGTAGAAGGTGGTTGCCGGCGATGAAGAGAGCTCTAGGTTGCCTCTAAGATTTTATGTGCATGTTCAGAATGGGGTTGAAAAACTACTTTATATATTTGTTAGAATAATTTTTACCTTGAAAAAGTTTAGGTATTAGGCTTGTGATGATGACGATTCTCAATTTCCTACCTTTCCTTATTCGTAGGAGGCTAAACTCTCTTGCTGGGTTGTCCCATAGCACGACCCTTACCACTTTTGAATTGCTCAGCATTAGAGCAATGGTGATCTTTCCAATCGGTCCTGGGTTGGGTGGTCTTATGTTTTGCATTTGCAGTATCTGCCCGACGACATCTGCTCCAATTGGCATTGTTGTGAATAGGGATATTATGTGTTTAAAGCAAAAGCGTGATGTGTCGTTTACCTGGTAAGTAGCTGGGTATAGTGGAAAAACGGAGGAGATTTTTGTAATTCCGAGGAGAGAAAGGGGGTGCCGAAATGATTGGATCGATGGTAGAAACATTTTGCATTCTCGAACTTTGATTGATGCGAATGGTAATTTCCGTTCACGGTAATTTGGTAGGACGTTAAATCCTCTGAGTTCGTAAGTGTCTCCTTCTGTTAACAAACTTGGACCAAGTGGGTGAGTGCTGGTGGAGAGTCGGCCTTCCAGTAGTATTCCCTGAAGGTGAGGAAATTGGTAAGAAGAGCTTTGAGGAAAGATTTAATGTCAGGAATATATTTATACTCATAAAAGTTGTATAATTGTGCGTACCTGGTAGTCATAGCATAATAAGCCGACGCATTTGTAGGTGTTGCATGGTTGGTGAATCTTGATGTCCCAAATATTCCTTATACATACTCTTATAGGGTGTGCTAAAAACCCTTGCTCGAGTAAGTGTATGGGTCGAGTAATGGAAAACGTGGGATATGTCACTGTAAATTATGAATACGTAAATAAATGGAATGTATAATAAATTTATAAATATAAATGATTTAAATAAATATAGTAATTTTTGGCGTTCATAAAGTAAGATTAATTTAATGTAAACTAAGATTAATACTATGGTTTTAGTAGCATCCATATTTTAGATATCTTTTTCACAGTACGCTAAATATAATATTTTTATAAAAAATTTATTGTGATAGATTATGTATTTTAAAATAATGATATTACCTTTATATGTATTTGGTTATAACATTTGTTGGTTTAGAGAAATGTTATTGATGTATATACAATCTTTAAACGCAAAAGAAGTTTATACTCGGATGGACATAATGATTTTACCATAATTTGTCCAAATAGTCATATATATATATATAAACAGGCGTTATTGATTTTAATAAAGCTTAACATAAAACATAAAGGGAATAAATTTGATGTTATAATCAATTGAAACTATAATGAAGCTGTTAAATTGCTGCATAACCAAAAATCCAGAAACAAAGAACAGGAGAGTAATTCTCTTTCCAAATACCATAAATTTAGGTATGAAAAGTCTTTAAAAAAGGAGAAGCGGTAGATAACATGACGTAATTGTGAATGAAGAAGACGTCCATATGTGGTGGGGGGGGGGAGTGTTTTATTTGGATAGCCTGAAATGTTGTTAATAAATATGAGTGAAATAACTTTATGAGAGAAATAAATTTATTTAATTTGTACAACAGATGGTCGTACCACAAAACAGCAAGATATCCATCATCAGAGAAGGAGGCCCAAGCTTAGATTTCCTGTTGTAGCTAGAACACTGGTAGGAGGTAAAGGAGAATTATTAGATAGTTGATCATTTGCTATGATGGAGAGAATTCTTTTTAATGAAATTTAACGTACTTTCATAGGAGCGGAGGCGGTTGAAGATCTCTTTGTATACTATGTTCTTCACTTTTTGTAGGTGCTCGTCCTCGCCTTTAATGATTTGTAGCCCCGCTTTGCTTGTCACTCGCGAGAGAGCCACATATAGTTGACCATGTGTGAAGACCGGTTTAGGTAGGTACAGAACAACCTCTTTGAGACTTTGACCCTGGCTTTTGTTGATTGTCATTGCATAACACAATCTGATAAGGAATTGTCGTCGTCGCAGAGTGAATGGGAGCTTTGTTTCGTCGTGCAAGAGAACAATCCTCGGGATCAAGACCTCTTTTCCTATGTGTGAGCCTGTGATTATATCCGCCTTTAGGATTCGTTCGCCTATGTGCGTTAGGATCATCCGGGTACCATTACATAGTTCTTTTTCTGATTTATGTTTCGCATCAGCATAACTGGGGCTCCAACTTTAAGTGTCAACTTATGCGAAGGAAGACCTGGATATTCCAAGGAATTGAGGTACTCAATTGCGTAAAGCGCATCATTTTGGTCAGACTGAGTTTCTGAAATTTCAAAGCTATCGTGACTGTAGTACTCTTTTGACTCCCCCTCGGTTTTAGAGATTATATATGCATTGATGTCATCGACGGTTTCATTTCGGGGAGTGAGTATAGCTTTATCAGTGTATAAGGTTTGGGAGGCCCTTATTTCGCTCACATCTCCATATGCGGCGCTGGCAACTCGATCTAAAGAATCAGCACCATTCCATGTAACGGAGGTGGCGTCAACACTTATCATTTGTTCACCATAGCCGTCGTCTTCATATTCTTCATCTAATTGTGGGAGACCTTCACCGAGTTTAAGAAGCCACTCAGAGAACTCTTTCTCGTCTTGAGTGACTCTCATATTGGTTTTTAAAGAGAATTTGTGACAACTATCCCATAGATATAAATGACTTATTGAAGCTAGGACAGTATCAGCTCGACTACCTTGTGGAATAACTGGTAAAATCTGCCGGAAATCACCACCAAGCAATACTGTTTTTCCCCCAAAGGTTCGATCTTTTGCAGAAGGATCTTTCTTAGACAAAATATCCTTCAACGTTTTGTCTAGTGCCTCGAAAGCATGCTTATGAGTCATTGGTGCATCATCCCAAATTATGAGCTCTGTCTTCTCGATCAGTTCAGCCAGCATAGTGTTTGGTTTGATGTTGCAGAACTTGTCTTCGGAGAGTTTCAAAGGAATATTGAATCGAGAATGAGCAGTTCTCTCGTTAGGTAGGAGCAATGCTGCTATTCCTGAAGAAGCAACTGGAAGAACTATTTGGTTTTTTGAACGAAGCTTCGATATAATGGTTTAGTATAGGGATATTTTCCCAGTGCCCCCCGCCCCATTAACGAAGATCAGTTTTCCATCCTTTTTTTCAACAGAGTCTAAAACTGATTCGTAAATTGCACGTTGCTCGGCGTTAAGTTGGTTGTACTGCTTCTCGTGTCTTAGGTTTCCTCAGCAACATCGTAATCCAGTTCTTGGTTCCATAAGCTGTTACCCAACTCTCTTAGCAATAGCGGTTTGATCTTTGGCATACCTTTAATATCGTTGAGGGACTGGTCATGCATGCGCATCTGCTTTTCCACTTCAATTAACGTATACTACTCAAGGGCCTCATCATCCAGTTCCAAGTTTGTGTGACCTAAGACTCTCTGCCTCTTGTGGAGTATGTCCTCGCTCATCGATCTCCATGAGTGCTCCCATAGTTTTTTAGGGCTTGCGACAAAGCAATTGTTTAAGAATGTGACAAACAAATCGCGTAGCTGGAATGGGGTAGATGATCTAGCAGACTCTGTCATTGTCTCGTGCCATTCTAAATCATTTTCTAAATAGCCGCGAGCCTCGCATACTGATTTAAAATCAGAATATTTGACCCCTACAAGCATTTTTAGCTCGTCATAGCTTCTAGGACCCCTGATTTTATTAATGAGGATCCTTACATAGTAGCGATCACCTGCTGATGGATGGACGGCAACGATTCTTCCAATGCACTTTCCTTTCTTACGTTCAGACCATACTTTTGTATTGTTGTTCCAGACGAAACATTCTGGGATTTGAACATAAGTCAATGTCCTTGCAAACGCTGACCTTTTGCATAAGACCATTCACTCAGTGAACATTGTCTTCTCGATACCTGGCTTGCGAACGACCCGGTTGAGGTTATCAGACTCTTTCACCGTGATATTATGTTCACCTTCTAAGTGAATGATAAGCTTCTCGACTGCCGGCTGTCTTTTGTGAATTTGGAATGCGAATATTCGCCATGATGATTCACAAGCAGATAAATACCGAGCCTCGACAAATTCTTGTATCTCATTCCGTTGCTTGATAACTTTCTCCTTTGGTTTGCTTGTGCCCGCTGCGTCAGAGGTAATTGCGTTATAAACCTTTTCAATGACTGCACTTGCTCCGTCAACACCCTTGGTAATGTACTTGAATAAGTACTTCACCGCACTTGTGCGGTTACACCATTCAACATTGATGTGAGCTTCGTATTTTTTCAGGAGCTCAATGTTACGAGGTACAACGAATTCGTTGTTTATGATCGCTGTATCCTTCGCCACAGACGCATTTTCGTTTCGTCGCCGACGATATATGACATACCGTGATTTGTCTATCGAGGTAGAGTTGGTATACGGCCGAGGATATTTTTTCGTGCACACCCCATTCTCCATACACGGCGATTTCTGATTAAGGACTCCACATGGACCGTGGATCATGTGTTTCGTAACCAAATTGTAAGCTTCTGGGTCCTCTTCTTTGTTTGGCAGTTCAACTGAAATAATCGCATCGACTTCCTCTGCGCTTGGTGTTCTGGAAGAGTTCCCAAACCACAACAATATATAGGCATGAGGAAGCCCCCTTTTCTGGAATTCTATCCTGTGGAGAGCAGCGGTATATGGTTTGAAAAAGGTGCCTTTTTTAAAATCCTTAAGCAGCTCTTCTAGCTTCATTTTGAAGACTCTACACTCAATGTCTGGTCTATCATTAGGAGTACCTCCACCATATTTTGCAAGATGTTCTTTTATCTCTCTCCAATTAGGATTAGCCGTTATCGTGATGAACAGATCAGGGTTCCCATATTCTCTGCCGATAGCCATTGCGTCATGATACTTCTCAACTAAGTATCTGGGTCCACCGGTAAAACTTGGAGGCAAGCTGTATCTCTGACCGATAATTTTAGCATCGGTATCTCCTCTGCACACAGCATCAAGCACATTACTGTAGAGTTCCGCCCGCAGGATATCTTGGTTATTCCTCACCCACCTTAACCGATCTTCTTCAATAGCCGTATAAACATCCACAATAAATTGGTGGAAGAGCCTTCCGCCTTTAACCAACGTTAGCCCCTGGTTCAGACGTGTTTGGATCAGAGAAGCGTAGTAATGGCGTATGGTTAAGAATTGCCTTGTTTTTGAAGTCTCCGTCTCAAGATGTAATGGGATCTCGGGGTGAAAACCATACTCACCATACGGAAATAGAAGAGGATATTGGAGGCTCATATACAGAGGGTGGTCGTCACGTATCTGCTGCAAAGTATCAGACTGGAATTGGACCACTATGTCTCGTTCCCCAATAGACGATGACATATCCCCCACAATTAGGCCTGCCACCTCGCTTGTAGTTGGAAGATAGTACTCCTTTCTTTTCCCTTTATCTTGGACCAACCTGATAGTAAACTCTTCCCCGATGCTTTCGTAGTGGTCACGGGCGCGTTGAAAATTTTTCGCTAGACAATTATTCTCGTCAATCATCTTGATTAGACGTTCCAAAGTTTTCGCATCAATACTACCTTCTCCTGAGGTTTGGCCCATCGCATTTAACCGGTTCATGACTTCGTTGCCCGTATTTAATAGATATAGCTGGAGATATTTTGGTAGCTTGCCGCGTTGCGGAATAAGGGAGCCAATTCTATGGTGGGTTTGACCTTGGATCCGTATAGTGTACGGACCAGGTGCGTGGACCACACTATAATCCATTTTCATTCCAATGGATGTGAAAGCCAATATAGCATTGTAGACTCGGATAGTGTCTTGGAACCATCTACACTGGAGTAGTTCTTCTAACACGGCTGGGGGTTGTCTGATCGGAGGTAGCCTTATCTGTCCATGGCTGCAGCATAACGTGAACGTTGGTTCGCCTGTCCTTGGATCTGTACCAGTGCTCTCGGAAGTCCACATTAGCGCGCCACACTTCGAGCACGTCACAACTGGGTTTTCACGCGTGCTAGACGTACTGGCTTTATCTGAGTATATAATTTTTAGAAAATGTCAACACCTAGTGCGTTAAAATTCTATTCTTTCACGTAGAGTAATATTGTATATTTTTTTTTAAAAAATAAGACTGAGAAAATATAAATATTATTAAATTATATAAATATTAGTTTATGAAACATGTTTTATATACGAATTGTGAATATCAAACAATAATATTTAAATATTTCGAACATACATTATCTAGGGTAATAACTAAGTATTTTTGCATTGTTAGATTATGCTTCGTGGCGTATATTTGTTCAGAAAATTTGTTTTAGTTATGATTTACTCAGTACTATTAAATATTATACTTTATTAATATTTAGATGGGTGTTCGGAAATATTATTAGTTTGCTAATCTCATCGATGATATATAATCATATTTATTATTAGTATTAAATTAATCATAAATACATTATTAATATTATTTTGTTCGCTTTAATAAATAATACAAATTTGCTTATATAACTACACTATTTATGAGAATAATCATTTTGAATAATAAAAAATAAATTCGAAGCAGTACATTTCCTATCATATTTTTATTAATATTATTCATTCAGTTTAATTAAAAAATCATAATAACTATATAAACTAAGATATATTTCCTATGTGTTATATATTTATTTCATAACAATCACTATAAATTATTAGAACTGTTAAAAGTCTTACATTCACATTTTTGGGATCCATAGTTAAAATTCTTTTTTAAGAGAAAATTCAAGTAGTACAGAATCATATAAGTAAGCAACCTTAGTTACTAAATATTAAGTTTAGAAATCCCATAATATGATTATCTAACTACATTTTAGCACATATTGTCCGCCTTAAAGGAGAGCGGGTAAATCTTATGAAATTGAGGAAAAGTATTTATGTAAACATACTATGGCTGAATGTTACATAGTAATTTCTCATGCATCTTAATGTAACCAAAATATTTTTATTCGTTTCCTAAAATACCAATATTAAGCTTAGATTATATAAATAATCTGGATGATGTTGAGAAGTTGTTATTAATTTTATTTCTTCGAATACTATATCATGCGGATTTATTGTATTTAAATATAAGTGAGGACAGAAAATTCAATGTGCTTACGAATATCACATTAATCAAATAATTAATGTATATACTAATATATGTAGAGAAATTAATGTTTCTAGTAATATAAGTAAAGTAATATACTTTGAATAATAAATAAGTTTATTGTTTGGATCCATTTATATATAATACATAATCTATCGTAAATATCTTGAATATTGTTAAATATGTGTATTTATAAATCAAAATATAGATTATAATGCAGATAATATTTTTTTCTTTTCCAATGTCTATTTATTTATTATTTTAATTTTAAAATTTTCAAAAAATTCGTTTTTGGGTATTATTCAATTTATCATAGAATATATAGAATTTGGTTTGGAAAAATGTTTCCCTACAATTGTGCAAAACATTCAATGGGTTCCAATAGTATTTACCTTTTTTTTTCCTCTGGAGTGTCGCAAGTTATGCAAAGGGGGCAAGCTATGCAGCGGGGAGGGGTTTGAATAAATGTTAAAAACAAAGAATATTAGAACAATATACATATCTGTTGTCAACGGACCTTGCTGGTTATAATTATTACTTTGCGACAGAGCCGATGTTCGTTTCGACAGCAAGATTGCTCTCCTTAGGTTGCGTGCATCCTTTTGCTTGACTGATAAGTTTTTAAAAAATTAGGTTACGAAGATATAATGTTAAATATAGGCTTAGGAGGAAATTACGTACTATAGGACTCGCATTTATCACATCCACCTGTTTGTTTACATGTAAAGACATTTAGTTGTATGAATAAATATTAATTAAATAAGCTAATATAATACATATATACTTACAATCATAATATCGCAATCTGAACGTTGGAGGTTTGTTAATTTCATGAACTGAAAAATGTCTTAATTAGAATACTATACAACACACATATTAACAGTCACAAATAAATTTTGATCTAGGATAAAGACACACCTTTGGGTTTTTGCGTGATCCGGGCGGCCGGCCTCGTTTTCTCTTCCCTGGCAGTCCTGATGAAGTTCATGTATTCATAGTTACGGACAACCAATTTAATACGTTATATCGTAAATTACATGACCAGACTCTTGCGAGTGTTTATCACACCTTGATAGGCAAAACTTGTAAAAAATAATTTATCATATAGAGGTATTATAAATAATGTTTGTTTTAAATGAATTTGTTTTATAAAAAAAATTTATATCCAGTGGTTGTTATTGGCATAGAATTTTAAAATATATAATAAAATTTCTGAACATAAGAGCAAAGATTCATGTCTATGTCTGAAAATCATAGCTGCAATAATAATTTATTCTTATTACTTTATTCACATTAGCGGAGCATAAGAAAATATAGTGTGCTTCTAACGGTGGGCGATCAGAATGTTTTATTATAATCTCATGTTATATCATCTAATATTCAACCTTTAAGAAATATATATATACTAGTATACCTCCCGTGCTACGCACGGGGCAAATCTCTTATGCTATATATTTATTTTGATTAAAGACAGTAACCGAGTTAACTAAAACATGTGAAGAGAGGAATCAATTGTAATCTCCATACTATAGATACTATAATGGTGTGTAATCATATTTTCAGTGTGGTGGTGGTAAGATGTATCAACACGCACTTGAAACTGACATAGTTATAAGTTTCACTTGACTGTTTTTAATGCCTGATAGGGAACCTAAATGTAAGTAATAGTTCATCCTCTGTCTTCTCTTATGTCTTTGTAGTTGTAAATGTAGTCCGCTCAACATCACACTGCAAGCTGAAAGAAGAGCCTTTCCTCTATAATCTGATACGTACGGGTCTCTGTAAACTAAAAGAAGAACCTATCATGGCCTCTGTTTATCACTCTGTATCATGGCCTCTGTAATCTGAAAGAAGAACCTTAAATCCAGGAATTGGATACACTGAACAAAACCAAACGTTTATACCAATATATCTGAAGCAACCACTAATATGTGAACCTCCACGATAAACATCCCCATCTTATTTTCTTTTTAATTTTAATTCAACAATTTCAGTTTTAAGTTCTCTTAATTCTATCTCTCATTCGAGTTGAGAATGACAAAGTCTGCAAGCGCTTTGCCTTGTAATAGAAATGAGTGAATGAAGGTGGATATAGACATCTCTACTCTCAAACATGTGTTCTCTTGTACGTTTCCCACTGAAACAATACGTTGTGCAGTAAATTTTTTGTCTTTCTACATTGCCCACTGAAAATCCATTCTTTTTCTTTTTAACATTCATGCTTTTCCATTTCCCACCAAAGCACTGTCCTTTTCCCACCCAAGTCTAGTAAGAGGTCCCTGCATGTGTTTCCTTTTCTGACTTCTTGATACAAACATTATAGAACCCTTGTTCACCGTGATGTCTACACAATAGATTTTGAGCTTTTGAATGCATTACCCACAATTAGTTAAACCTTACTCTTTGATTCAGATAGTGGATAGAATAAAGCTGTGGTGACAATGCAGATGCATTGGTTTAAAATTCCATTGCTTTTATAATTTGCTTAAGTTCTGTGAATTTATGTTTTTAATGCTCTCAACTTCAAAAAAAATATAATTAGCTCTCTAATAAGCTCAACTTTATAAGTGGTAATAGTCTTATATAATCCAAACAAACTGGAACTTTATATAAAGAAAAGTGGCAAGACACAACCATCAAGTAGAAACATTACATATAACTAAATAAACAAAACCATTCAACAACCGGCATGACACAACCATCATTATAAACATCACATATAACTAAAATAAACAGAACCATTCAACAAGCTTACTAAGGTAGATATTTTATCAAATCACGCAGTGGCACTGCTGTTTCAGAGCTGCCTCCCTTCTTCCATAAACGCAAATTTGGAATGTCACCTAAATCAAACTCCCACTCTTTCAGGTCCTTGCGAGATAATGGTCCCCATTGTCTTCCTGGAGGATTTTCATAATAATATACCTTTTCATAAGGATCAGGTAGTGGTTCACTTTCTTCATCGCTAATATATATAACCTCTCTTGCATTTGGGTTGGGGCATGGAGAGGCTGATTCAATGACTTTTTCCAAAGCTAGACAGCGGATATCACTTACGTCTTCACGACATATCGGACACTCTCCATTGATCCTGATTTTGCAAGGTCCACATACCTAATGTCCGTTTCTACACTGGATAATCAACGTCCAATACAACGAAGAAATATTCTGTTAGTAGTATCCAGTCAATAAAAAAGTGTTTTGAACTCCTACCTGAAAGATGGGAGCCGTATGGCGATTAGTACAGACGAAGCAGTCAAGGAGGTCAGCATCTATCCTCACGTATTCCGTGTTACTGGTACTTGGGTGTATTCTATCCATAGACATGGCTGTCCACAATCCACCTGCGCATAGACAATCCAAAACATGGAATGTGATGTGCATAAAGACCCGTGCCAAGGCTTGTTGATGCCATAAGAAAAATCAAAATAGTATATAGTTTTAACATATAACCTTATGCAACTAAGCAATAGAGGTCAGACATTTTGTTTTTAAAAAACAGAACGCATAATTAATAGAAGATACAAAATTATTTTACTGCCATTCCTATATTGTTTGACAAATATAAAACTGAAACATACAAATATGTCTTATATTTTACATAGTATCTACCAAGTTT
>JABAYD010017299.1:0-25318 GCA_014822095.1 Diplotaxis tenuifolia
AAAAAATAATTGTGGGTGCTCATTGTAGTTATGAGCTCTTTTACTATATTAGCATCAGAGTTCTCCTACTTTAGTTGTCCTCCATACAATTGAAATACTATTCTGAAGTTCATGTCCATAATTTTGGAGAGCTATTTGATCATCAAAAAAAAAAGAAGAACTTGGTGAACCGTTGTTATCCAGTTCTCCTGCTTGAGTTGTCTTCTATATGGTTATTTGATCAAATAGCTATTTGAAATACTATTCTGAATCTCATGTGCATAAACTTGGAGAGCTATTTGATCAAAAAAAAAGAACTTGGACAATATTTGTTAATTTTGTTTGTGTTTTTCATTCAATTTTGTTTTGTTATGTAAGTTTATTAATTTTTTGGGTCGCAGGTAACATGCACAAATGAGCTTAACTAACTAACAGAAGGTGGATGTTTACGGTATCATTCAAAGAATGGTGAAGTGAATGTAGTTATTACTACGGGTTCATACTACGATGGAGAAAGTTAAAAACGATATCAACATGTAAAGTCTGCTGTGGGCTCTCTTTTAAAGTAAGAAATAAAATATGCTTCCATCCCCTCAGAGATAGTTTGACAAAAATTTGGAAAACAACCCAAAGTTTAAATTGGGATAAACATAGGATAGTAATGTCTAAATGGCAGTAAATAAAAGTGGAGTTGACAGGTTGTTTCACTTGAAACAATCACCGAGGACACGTCAGTGACTATAGCTCTGTTCTTTTACAAGACGCGCTGAGTCAGGGGCTTGCGGTCAAATGTATAACTGTTTTCTTGTTTGCGCATCTGGAGAGTAACACGGGCGGCGGTGCTTTTGCCTATCAAAAATAACCGCAGCGACCATCTAATTGCCGCTACTTTTAACAGCGTCCGAGAAGACACCGGAAACCTTCGCAAAAGTAACCGCAGCGTCAACTTGATTAATTTTCCATTATCATTTTGTTTATTTTTATGTTTAGATTTTGGCCGCAAGCCGCTGAGTCTGCGTCATCCAAAAGAACAGAGCTTATTTCACCGCTTGGATATGCTTCGCCATCTCCTATTCCTTTGTTCGCCACATGAACTGCTAGAAAATGCCGTTAGTAATCTGCGTCGATGTAACCTCCTCGAGGTCAGTTGATGCTGAAACTCTGAGAAATAGTTGTAAAAAGGTCATGTTAAAAAAAAAAAGAATCATGAATAATAAATATTAACTGTGGGAGCTTGGTCCTGTGACTACCTTGTCCCTGCATAACAATGAAATTCGTGTTTAAAAATGTCTATAACATGTATGTGGCATTGTTGTAGGGGAAATTAGTTGTGTGCAAGCTGACCATTTGAGTACAACTTTATGAGACACAGACTTTTGTTAGTTTAGCTATCTCTAGTGAAAAGCAACAAATACAACTAAATGTCTTATCCGAGACAGCCATCGCAACTGGGTACCTTTAAGTCATTAACATAGGAGGTGATAGACCTATGTTTAGCCATTCTTTTGGAAGGACCGACGTAGTAATGTTTCGAAGGAGTCAGATTCTTACCTGACGACACCAACTGCGGCCAATGTACAACATATTATGCAGATGAAGAGATGATATTTCATTCTGCAGTTTTTAGAACATATGGAACATAAAACATAGCCTCACCCAGCGCATAGGAACTGATTATATGACAATAAGTTATAATGCATGCTTATCAGTTCTGCCTCATGATCTATGTTAAAAAGGCAATGGTATAGATTTTTTTTTTACCTGTGGAGCAGAGTTGAGAATGTAAGTGTTAACATGGAACCACTTATGAGGACAATTTGGCTGACTCGACCTAAGCTGCGTTGTTTGATGTATTGATTTTATTAGCAATCGTTGAAGGAGTTAGATGTATTGGAAATCGTTATAACAAAACATAGAAGTCATAATATTTACCTTACTTGAAGTCCGGCGAAGATATTTCCCAATATTCTGGTCCAAGCTCCACAGAAAGAGGCTGATAAAAATCAGAACAAAATCTATGTCAAATATACACAAAAATCCCAAAGAAAAAAAAGGGGAAAACAGAGATAAAGAACTCACGAACCTTGCGTGCTCGAAGAGCATGATCACTAACCCTTAATCGAGCTGTCTCCTTGTAGACTGGAAGTTTCAAACATCAGTTTAAAGTATCTCACTTCTACGGAAAACCACAGTTCAATCTAGATTCAAGTATTTGAGAGACATAAACCTTGGATGATGGAAGCAATAGAGGAGAGCTTGATTAGGGTTTAATCGTCGATCCTACTCTGATTGGATGGAAAAGAAGCGTTTGGTCAGAAGAAATAGGGAGAGGAGTCAAAGAGATCGAGTCAAAAAAAAAAACTGGCAGGGAAACAAAACGGCACGCGAGCCTTCACAAAACGACACATCTAAACGGCAAAAACGGCAGGCTAAGCACATATAAACGACACACGGTTTGGAAAACACGTAGGCTAGAGCAACAAAACATAAAACGTTAGGTAGTGTTGATGTAAAACACAAAAACGGCAGGCTAAGCAACTCTAAACGACACGCGGTTTGAAAAAGATGGAGGTGGGCGTTTAAACAATAAAGAAATAGGAATGTGTGTAGTTTGAACCCACATTCTTTAGAATTGTCATTATCTATGAGAGCTTAGAAACTGTACTATTATAATATAAATAAATTGAACCCACACACTTTAGAAACTAAGTAGGCGCCTGAAACCACTCGGCTTAAGTGTATGTCGTTGTCTATGATCAAATTACCAAAACTATAACCGTTTTTAACAAAACCGTGGGACCCAAAAAAAGCTGACATGACGCGCTGTGGAGTCTAGAAACTGTACTATTATAATATAGATAAATTATTCACGGACCAATGATTTTTTTATAGAAATAACCCATTAAAACTATTGCAATTTTTATATCATAAGGGTGGGTTTCCAGTGATTCAAAAGTTTTATACATAAATATAAAAGAAAAGACAGTTTCATCAATGTGCTTAGTACCAAAGTTAATGTCCATATTACTCAAACATTCGATCTCTTAACGTATATAGAATTATCAAAACTAAAAGGGAAGGAAACTTATAACTTTCCATGCTTGAAGATAAAAAAAATTTATGGATTTAGAAGAAAGGATCTCAGTTGTAAGGTATAAGCGATCGAGTTGTTATTATATTTGTATAATGTTACGTCCAAACATATCTTATAGAAGAAACCACAAAGTAGTGTAGCTAACAAAGTAACAATGCATGTTATTTGCTCTTGCCTTCTTCTACCATCTTCTTCTCCCTTTGTCGGCTTCTCCCGACCGTTGGATCTTCTTACTTTCTTTTGTTTGCCTCTCTACGAAGTTGCTAAACTGATCTACTTTTGATAATCATGATTCATACACCACTACAAGTAAACATATGCTTAGGCCAGATTCGTAGTTAATTCATCACTAAACTAGTATTATAACTCATTGATAATCGTTCGACATAACAGAGTCATAAATTCTTTGTAAATTGTACAAGAAAATCTTTTCGTCGATCACAAATGGTAAGACAATTCGTCGTGAAGTATATACATATAATTACAAGTTCTGGTTTCATGGTTTGGTTGCAAAGTCTTCGTAAAACATCGTTGTTAAATAGTTCTTAAATATTATAGAGAAATCGTTGTTAGACAGATGTAAACTTAACAATGAAATAACAAAATCTAATTTTGTTAATTAGTAAGCAGTAAAATTTACAATGAAGTGTGTTGTAAATTCATTGTTAAGTTTACGGAGGATTAAATTTGGTTTAATTTTTATATAACAATGAATTGACAACACATGCTCTAAAATCCTTGCATTTTAGGGTTCCCAACGGCAAAGGCATCTTGCACGATTCAATATTTGGGAATAAGACGATGTTGTCCACGAAGACATTTTTCAATGAACCCACCTCGAAGAGTCATTCCTTTTTATGAAAAAAGTTGAAAATTAATTATAACTAAGAAATATGTACTAGAAATAGAAAGTTTAATTTTACCTCTCATCAAACTTGTCTATTAATTTTGTGGACAATTTGACTAGTATACCATTCGGAGACTATTGCGTCAGCTGGTTCTGAAACTTTTCGATCCAATCAGCCACATCTTTGTCGATCCTTTATTCCTTTTGGACCTAGGATCCAAAAAAAATTTGGTCTTCGTCTTGTGGGTAGCCTCAAACATTCTAGAAAAGGAATGTAGTTTCCGTTCCTTTGTGGCCTTATAAAAATTAAATCAAATAATTAGATTAAAGTAAGGTAAATGAAATATTAAATTTAATTGACGTATAATTTTTAGGTGGACACTAGCGTAGAGTGGTCCGGTCATGTGAGGCATATGAAAATGTCCATCACGACCTCTCATCATCCTGGAAGTGGAGCACTGGACGAACACTCGCATCGAAAGATAGTCAATCCAGTAGCCAACAAGACAATCCCATACATCCTTCATGATGCATAAGAGTTTTGCCGCATTGCATTTGAACTCCCTGAGCTCATTCCAATTCCATTTGTTTCTGTGAAAAATACAAAAAAGAATACGACATTGTTAAGAAAAAAAATATACATATATATTTTTAATAAAACATACCGCAAAACATTTAAACCACGTACAAGGCCGGTTCTGGGCCAAGCCGGATGAAATATTGGCTTCGAGCCCTCAGTGTCATATGTTCTCAGGCGTGTGACACGTAGTGCATATGTTCTCGGGCGTGTGACTACAGTTCGGGTGGGGCTCGACAAAATAACTCTTTAGACCATCTCTAATGGTTCACTCTATTTTTCCCTTTAAAATAGAGTAACTTTATAAAAGAATTAGTTATGCTCCAATGATACTCTATTCCAAAGTGAAAAATAGAGTCATGAACAGAACGAAAAAAATTACTCTATATATAGAGTAAACCTATTTTTTACTCTATTATAGTGTAGCAAATATAGTATCATTACCACTGGAGCACTTTTACTCTAAACTCTATTTTAGAGTGGAAAATAGAGTGGAGTTGGAGATGCTTCTAGGGTGTCGGAGACACTCCCACTTTACCACATACTCTAAAACTGCAAATAATATTAAAAAAAATTAAGAAAGTTGTTTAAAATATTAGGCAAATTTGCCAAATAAAACAAAAATTCATCATCTTTGTCCCCTTAATATGAACCAACCTTAGTTTGTATCTATAGTATATATTTCTCATAATCCCAAAATTAGCCTTTGATTAGTCAAATGAAATACAATTTCTAATTACTTTAAATATGAAAGACTTAATTAAAAATAAAAGGGAACAAAAAAACAAAAAGCCTCAAATTGTACCATAACCCTAGAGTTTGTGAAAATCATAAGAAAAACTATGGAGAAATCATGGTTTGATGAAGAACAAACGCTTAATTTTGATTTTATTTTTTATTTTTTTGACAAAAAAATCTCTGAGATACGTTTTAGGAAAGCAAAAAGATTTTCAAATATTTTTAGAATATTTTGTAACAGAGTTTTTGGAAATATGATTAGTATAATCCGTAGAGTGTAGCTTCTACATTGTGTAGACGACATACAACTAATTCGTTAGCAGATTCTATCTATCATGTGTAAACTTTTGAGTTGTGTCTAGATTTTGTATTTGCAAGACTTTAGCATTTATCATGAAAGTATAAGCTACATTCGGAATAAATAGTTACCTTTAAAATGCGTAGATTTCACATTTCTCATATTTAGAATTCTATTTAAAAGTAGATTATTAATTCTAAAGAAAGTAGAATAACTTGTTTAACCTCAAATTCAATTTACAACCCCAAAATACCAGTTTGTGTATATGGGTATTTCATCAATTGTATCTATTTTATAATTTTTTTGATTCATAAAACTATTTATTTCATTAAGTTTGATAAATGGAAAGGTTAAATCTGCCAAAAATAGGAAAAAAGGTTTTAAACTAAGGGGACAAAGATGGAGAATTTTGTTCTATTTTAGAAAACTTCCCAAAAAATCATTCATTGAAACTAATTATTATTATTATTATTTTTTAGAAAACTTACCAATACGTGTTTGACAGTCGATTAGAGTCATACATATTTGTTAAAAAGGCTCTAAAATACATCTAAAACTTCTCGTTCGGGTTGGGTGAGAATATCTTTGATGGTATACTGAGGATACAGAGCTTCATGTGGAACCTTCAAATCCGGATGAAATCTCCGAGCACCCTGAGGGGCATCGGAAGCAACCGGAGGCGCAGCATGAGACACATGAGGAGGAGGGGGTGGTGGTGGAGCTCTCTGGGACTGACTATGTGGAAAATCTTTGGAATGGAAGTAGGAGCCCAAGAACAAGATCCCGCTGATTTCCGGTACCAAATGTCTCACTATAATGTTGATGGTTTCTCCTATTTCTAAGCTCATCTACAAAAAAAATTAAAACAGTTTATAAACAGCTTAGACATACGTCGGACCATTCAGGAGAAGACATGTATCAAGCATCTTCTGCTATAAATACCTTCACTATCAATGACGGGAGACACGATCTATTTCATCCTTTGATATTCTCTCTAAAACTCTCCAGACTATCAAATTTCAAATTTCTAAGTTTTTAATCTAATTTTGCAATCTTATATCAAACTTTGTATTTTAATTCGGAATCAATAAATTAAGGTTTAATTATATACGGTTTGTAATAGTTTAAATTACTAATACATAATAACCAATAAAAAATAACAATTTTACAATAAACGGTATCAAAGCCAAAGCGATTTTCAAGTTATAAAAGACTTCTATAAATATTTTTTAAAATTCAGTGTACTTAGTTACATAGTTTTCTTACGAAAAAATCAAAACAAGATCCCTGCGATGCCAATCTAATCCAAACCCATCTAGATAGATCATTGTCCTTCTATAGAAACACTGTTATTGTAAGTGTTCCAGACAACGAGTCCAAAGAAAGACAGTGAAACTATTTGCAAGCTGCATTTGTGTCAACATAGAATCGGTTAATATCTGTCTAATATGAATTTAATATCAGAATACGTAATGGCGTCTTCGTTTAGAAAACTTATTTTTAAGTCAAAACATGCATTAACTTCAGCATCATATACAACAATTAACTAAAGAGAAATAATGTAAAAATAACAACATTTAATCAAGAAATTTCAAAGGATCATCTACCTCATATCCATCCAGAACACATATCAAATTGGAACTTTTGATTTCAGAACAGCTTATTCAATAAGCGAACACGGGCAAACTCTATCTCTTCAAAATAAATTTGAAGAGATTAAACTATTATCTTCACTTACTTTAGATAAATAGATGTAAAAGGGATTCAATTATATTCATTTTTTCTAATACAAGTTTCTACAAAATCTTTTATTAAGAACCATAATAGATTCACCAACACTTATGTTATTAAGAGATAAAACATTGTTATAGTTTGAAGACTCACTCCTTGGAACTGTTCAATCTAATTTATGCAATTGAGCAGTCTATTTAAAATGTGTTCCTAATTTTCAAGTAAGCTTACGTGATCCAACTATAGTCAAGACTTAATCATTAATATTCATTTATATGTTCCAAAATGAACGACATGGATATTTGTTACTGTACCAAATTTATTTTAAACAATTAATCTCTGAATTTAACTAAAGATGCTTATTACAAGATGATAAAGGAGAAACAACAATTTTCATAATAAAAATACTCTAACAGCTACATACACACCTAAACAATTAAGATGTGATAAAAATAATTATTCTAGATCAATAGAAACTTGAAATTACTCAACCACCCAAAAACTTTGAGTAGAAAATAGTTCAAAAATAATTGACCAAAAAAATGGAAATATATTATTACAATTCCGATCATAAAGAGAACTACTTCCAAATAGAATGAGTTCATATACTTCAAGTGTTTCTTTTTCTGAATATGGTACGGGTCAATCTAGTGTGAATTCAGAATTAGAAAGTGTAAACCAAAGTATCAAACCAAACAAGTCAATTATATTTAAACCACCTGAACCTTAATAAGGTATATATCTAACATCTCCTACACTATTAGACTTTAAATCTTTAAATTTTCATAACAAACGAATGTGAATTAATATACAATATATTAAAAAAGACTTTTATTCAAAAGAAAATGAAGAAAAACGTAAATGTTCAAAACATTCTCTAAACAACAAGCTACTGGATTTAGAGAAAATATAATATTTGTATGACATTAAAGGAAATAAATAGTCCATTTTATACATGGCCTCAAACATGTTCAATCACACATAATATCAATTATCCATTTAGAACTATGAATACAAGTTAATCATTAATTCAAGTATGGGACCATGTAGATGGTAATAAGATTAAATCAATTCATCCACCATTAAAATATCTAAAAATAAATACTTCAAATCGATAAAAGAATAGCTACATATTTTAAAATTGGAGCTAATAAAGATGATTAAGAGCCATTAATTCTACAAGATATTAATTCAATATAGAAACAAAGTAATTACCAAATTCAATTATTGCATACAATTTTTAAACAAGTTGACAACATAGACGATAAAATAAATATCAGTAAGAATAATAAATTATATCAGTTTAACCAAAGTACTCAACATCTGTTTTCATCTATAACCACACTCAACATCAAATTTCCTAAGATTGAAATTGTAAAAGCAATTGATACTAGATTAAATAAATTAGAAAAAATAAAGAGATTAGTATCATAGACGAAAATGATACTGATTTTATTCAAATATCTTCCCAGTCATAAAATGATAATCAAGAAATTAATAGATAAAAATAAAAGAATTAAATCTAAAAAACCTTATTATTCACGACTTACGCCACCTGATTTATTATTTTAAGGACATTGTAAGTATTCTAATAATATATATACTGAGACGGTATATATGAATGGAAGACTGATGGACGTTCAGAATATGAAAGAATAAATTTATTTCAAAATAAATGAAAATGGCTGCTATAACATTTAAAACGGGATTATTCTGATAAACAAGCATGTGTTATGCTGGTATCATGGTTTAATGGAGCATTAAAATATTGGTGACACAGTTCACTAAATTTAGTGACCCAAGTTCAACACTAAATCATGTTCAAAAAGAAAATTAGAAGATGACAATTGTTTTTATGAAGAAGTAGAATATCAAATTCAGTAGAAATATAATTCACACTCTAACAATGCATTTTATTGATAATCCAACAGAATAATTTAGAAAGTGAAAAAATCATATAATTTTTTTAAAGTGTTCAACATTTGCATATTTTAAAAACTATAAATATATTTTCATAACCAACATATTACAAAGTCATGATTGTAATCAACCTTTCTGAAAAGAACGGTTTATCTCAACATTACCATTGTTTTTTTGCAAAAAAAATTTCTTATATAATAAAGTAGATTTTTTTCTCTCATTTGGAGAAAAAGACACTTTTTTTTGTCATGATATCATTTGCTGACGGTTTTTTTTATTGGACTTTTTTCGGGTTGGACTTGAATTTTTTTTTCAAATTGTTAGGCTTTAGTAAATCAGGCCCATGAAAATAAGTTTAACGTCTTCTTGCATTAAAATTTTATCTCTCCACTGATAAAGTTGAAATATCAAGGACGATGATCGCTCCTCTGTAATGTCTCACATTTAATTGATAATTACTTTGCTCTCAACTTCTACAAATTAACTCACTCTTCCCACTCTCCAGCATTCAGTTGACCTCATCACAACCGTCTGACTATAAATATCTCTACTTCCATCGATGGATAGCACAGCTTCAACGTGCTCTGAAGAATACTCTTTTAACTTACAGATTACTATAATGGAAAATTCTTTGGTATTTTTTGTCTTTATCGAATCATAATAATAGCATTTGTCGAGCAATATGTTTTATATTATGAATCCGCATAACCTAAATGAAACAAAAACTAAAACTGAACTAACCCTACTGATAAAATTTGGAACCTAGCTAAACGAACCAAGCAAAAATTGCTTGACAAATGCTAATTAGTAAGATTTTTATTGAACTGAATCCGAGCCGAATAACCCGAACTAGTTGAACTCGCATGCTTATGCAAAGTTATTGATTACAACAAAAATCACAAACAAGTTTCGCGACAAAAAACTCCCACCTAGCTGACACATAAAAAAAGCTCGGCTACATTTTCAACAAATTATTATAATAAGAAGATGTGGAAATCTATTTTCATATAAAGATATTTATGTACGGATATAAGTGGTTTATGTCTACCTCGTTACTTCAATTTTTATTAAAAGAATTATTAGCTCTCACAACAATGATGTGCATACAGTGATACACATATATTCAGGTACGTACCATCTTTTAAATAATTCATAGTTTAAAATAAAAGATAACAGTTGACATGAAATATTTCTAGCAACATTATATAACTCACCGCCACACAATTTCATATCTACTCCATGAAATGCAAAACCCAAATCAAGAACTCCCAAACTTAGTTGACAACAAATTAGCAAGTCACTTAACCCGTATGACAACAAAACATCAGAACGGTGAACATAACATAACATGTCCCAACAAAACAAAATAAGCCCTATAAACACCCACAGTTGTTAATGGTACAACTATACAACCCAAATCTAGAACTTAATCCCACTTGCAATTATAATTAGACTAACATAAAACTAGACTAAATTAAACCAACGAAAGGTGTAACATCGTATAGAAGACGATAATGAAATAATCATTCGTAATTTCTGAAACCCAATAAAACAATTAAATAACAAAAAAAATATAATGGTCTAAAGCAAATTCACAAAAATATGAACCGCATCAAACATCTCATGCATTTCAATACCCAACACCAGACAATACATAAATCATTCCCGAATTGCACCAACTTATTCTAGCCACCCACAAATTACATAACTATATAGATAAGTCTCAAGCATCAACCAAAAATTTAGTATCAAATAAAAAATGTCCGAAGCAAAAGAAAAATACACTTACACATCACATACATATAAACAAAAGAAAACATCTTGCGCGAAGTGTGGGCAAACCACTAGTAATTAATAAACTAAATAATTATTCCGGAGCATAACGTATCCCCTGGAACACATAACATATGTTCAATTAATTGTATTTGTAAAGAAAGAAAGATTAGCAATATGTCAAGAACATAAAGATAAAAATGCAACAATAATTTGAATTTAAAATAACAACAGGTTCATTCTGTGAACAATATGGACATAATAGACCTAATCCACCATCAAGAGTCAAATGTTTAAAAATATAGACAAAAAAAATCTAATAATACAAAAAATATCAAAATTATATTTTTTATAGAAACCCAACTAATCAGTATTATTTAAAGAATAATAAAAAATCATAAACCAACACATGCACAAAATAGTATTTTAGAGTTGTAAAAGACATGGACATATATCATACGATGTAAGATGAAAAAGAAAATAAACGAAATATTTCAAGATTAGCCAGATATTCAAGATAAATCAATTAAACTATTAATATCAAATTCGAACTATCAAAAGAAACATATAGTATTTTACTCAATAAACAAAATCAGATATTCAAGTGACTCTTACACAGAGTCACAAAAATTATATGATAACCTATGCGATTGTAAAGTAATCAATGTAATAACTAAGGATAGTGATAAAAATTCTTACTAGATAAAATAGATAAAAACGATGATCAAAAAAAAGAAAAAAAATATTTATGAATTTAAAGATATAATATATCAAGAAAACCGAATATCTACACGCCAACCCTTTTAGTATATATAAAGTATTTGAAAAATATCCAACTTAAAGTATATTTAAACATGTAATTACATGCATGAGATCTACAAAATGAAGTTAAAATGAAGTTAAACACACAAATTAAAGAATTACTATTAACAGTAACTCATCAAGAAATAAAACAATTACAAATAGATGCTACATTATCACTAATTGATGCAAAGAAATATTCCCAAGCATAAAAAATTAATCAAAGTTTAGAATATAATAATGAAATAGAAATCCAAAACAATGAAGACTATATTAAAATAGTTACAAAAATTAACCATCAAAAACGGTATACAAATATTACTTTACATATAGGATATGAATTTAGGATATATATAATTGCAGTAATGAATATTGGAGCAGATTATAACTGCATTTTTTTACAAGAACATAACTGTACTATCATGTATGCACAGCCGGAGCAGAGAAGCACGTCGGAGGCATAGAGTTAACATAGAACATAGAAGAAGGGGAACATCGAGCACCACGTGCAAGCTTGTCCGCCACTAGATTATGTGCATTCATAAAGGAATAATACCAACAAATAATATGAAAAAATCATTTAAGGATTGAGTGGCGCTAACGGCATTAACTTAAGAGTACAATGTAGATTATTATGCGCAAAATATGCAATAAATGATATTGTTTTAAAAATCAATTTATCCTAGTAAAAAACCTAACACTATAAGTAATATTAGGAATTACATTTTTATGAAAATATATCTATTGAAAGTAATAGAAATAGGAATATCCACGAGAGTTGTAGGAATGAAAATATTATTTCGATTCTTATCACCAATGAATAATAAAGAAATTTTAAATCCACAAAAAATGCAATTCAGACAATCAATTTAATAAAAAACATATTCAATATCTACATGATGAAATAACACATAAGAATATAAGTCTAACTTAAAAATCCTTATACAATAAATAAAATAACTCTATAGAAAATGATCTACTAAATCATGTATGCTCAGATTTTCCAAACGCCTTTGGAAAACAAAACAACGTATGATTGAACTTTCATACATAAAAGAATATAATGAGAAAGATAAATAAGGCACAGCCTATATAGTGAATAAAATTTATCATAACACTAACACTGTAAAAATATAATAAAATCTACTAAATAAAACATTAATTAGGCTATCTAAATCTCCTTATATTTGTTTAGATTTTTATGTAAATAATGACGCTGAAAAGGAACATTGAGTACCATAATTAGTAATCAACTATAAACCACTAAATGATGTATTACAATGGATTATATATCCAATACCTAGTATAAGAAATTTATTAAAAAAGTCTCTGTAACATAAAAATCTATTTAAAATTTGATATGAGGAGTGGGTTGTGGCAAATACAAATTTCTGAACACGATAAATATAAAACATTTTTCATAGTGCCATTTGGACATTACGAATGGAAGATGATGTCTCTTAGACTCAAATATGCACCTTCCCAATTTCAACAGATAATAAATTAAAGTTCATCCTTGTCTATATCAATGGCATACTTGTATAATCAACATATTAAATACTTATATACATGGCTTAGTAATATTAGCAAATAAAATGTCTTTATTCCAAACTAAAACGAGATTTCTAGGAAATAATATATACCAAAGAACCATTATACCTATCTCAGTATCGTCAAATTTGTTGCTGAATTCTTGATGAGTTAATATAAATAACACAACTACAAAGGTTTCTAGTGTGTTTAAACTATGTTTCTGATTTCCTACCAAACCTTAGAAAACAATACAACAGTTTTTCGAATGACTCCAAAAAATTCTAAACCCTGGTCTAGTTAACATACACTTCTAATTCAACAAGTTAAAAAATGTCAAAACCCTTCCTTTCATGGCTATACCGAATCCTGAAGCCGATATGATAGTAGAAACAAATGCTTCAGAAATAGGTTATGGAGGAGTTCTAAAACAAAAAAAAATACCATAATCAAATTAAGAGTCTATATTATAGATTATATTAAGGTTTCTCTAGTTAGGACCAAAAAAGGTTATTCCTCCGTGAAAAGAAATTCTATTGTAAACTGTATTTTTAAATTCCAAGACGATCTAATAAATACTTTTTTTACTAACAGTTGATTGTAGTCAGCAAAAGAAATTTCGAAAAAGATGTCAAAAATCTTATTTTCTTAAAATTTTGTTTTTGCCACATTGAAAGCAATTCTATCAGTCTTTTTATTTTGATATTCAATATATTGAATGATATCATAATTTTTTACCGATTTTTTAACATGATAATTTACAGGGAGAAACAACAGATATTCAACACCATATTGAAGATGAGTGATCTAAAGAGCAAAAAGCCAATGATAGAGTCGAGTTATATCAAGAACAAACCTCACCTTAAAGGAAAAAAACATTAACCCCAAAGACCTTCTCAGCTCTCGTTGAATTTCATCCCTTATGCTACTCAATGTAGCCACAGAAAGCTGAAACCTCAAAACCTAATCAAAAAGTTACCCATAAAGCAACCTATTACCTTAAAGCAAACACCTAATGATGACCCAATTCACCAAACCAATTAACTGCACACAATTACAAACCTTTACCAGTAGAGTCTTCTATGGCGATAGCCTCTACCCCACAGAAAACATTACCAAAAACCAATCATTCGACGAGTATATTCTAGTACACTCTTGATCGGTAGAAATTGCCCATTATCCAGAAAAAAAACAAATCAAGTATCCTACTCAACTTGCAAAATATAACAAATATGTTCTACCAAAAACTCAGATTTATCCACCACCACACCACCAAACCTTTCTCAACACCCATATACCATATCCAAGGATATACCGACATAGACTATCGAAATGTCTTCTTCCGCACTTTTTACTTAAGATCTTACGAACACTCCTAATTTATTTCCTTCAACCAAAAATGTAAGAAAAATATCACAGGTTGGTTGAATGAGTTGTGTTATTGGTTCAGACCATCAGATCAAATTCACCAAACAGAAATAAACAAATCTAAGTCCCCTATTACAAAAAAAAACAAGTATCTGACCAACCAGTTGGACCACTAACTAATATTGCATTCCACATTGATATGGGAATACCATAAATATGTTCATGGCATTTTAACCTAAGCCTCCCCTTCCAGAGATTCCATATTCTCTAATCAGAGAATACATAATCAAATGGTGGGAGAAATACAATCTGAACCGCTATTCCCTAACAAAGTACCAAAACTGCTTTCAAATATCCAACCAAACCCAAACAACTATACGAAGCTTATAAAGATACATACCCCTCTTAACCCCAAGACAAATCACACAAACAAATCCAAACTTACTAAAGCCAACACCGAAACCACAAAAAGACAACCTCCATAGGCCAACACATTCATCAAGTTCATAAAGAAGAAGGCATTATGCAAGATGACAAATGTGGCCCATTAAGCCATGATCAATTCGAACTATGGATTAAAAAAACGCTAACAGTATTGTATGAAATATTTTGGTTTTTAATGTATATTCTAGTAGACTATGTATCTTATTTATGTATTTTATTACTGTTGTATATATATTATTGTTTGTATCTACAAAACAATACACATAGTATCTATAACTACGAAGAAACTACTCAGCAATCGCGATGACGAGAAATGAGATTCACGAGAAGACTTCCGCAACAAAATAACAAAATTCTCATTAATCAACCACTCAAAGTATATGTACCACTCATGAGATGACACGTACCAAGAAAATTATTTTCATTTGTTATTCTCTTATTAGTTGTTTTTATTAGTAATTTAAATGATTGTAAATTTGGTATATTATAAACTTGAAACAGAAAATATAAACAATATCTGATTAACATTTAATTTATTTATTTTGGATTAAATCAAAAAGTTTGATATAAGATTCCAAAACCGATTTATTTTGGATTAAACCGATTTTAAACAAAAAGTTAGAAACTTGAAGTCTGAGCTTTATAGAGAATATCATAAGGTGAAATTGCTTGTATCTCCCTTCCTTGATAATGAGAGTATTTATAGGAGAAGAGGCTTGCTTAGTGTCTTGTATTTGTTTTCTCATAATTGTGTCGACACTTGCTTTGGTACATGTAATCTCCTGAGTGGTGCCGACACTTTGAGTGTTTGGTTAATGGAGATTTTTTTTTTTTTGGTTGGTTAATGGAGAATTTTTATTATTTTGTTATGGAAGTCTTCGTTTGAGTCTCATTTGTCGGCCATCGTGATTGCTTAGTAGTTTCTTCATATTTATACATATATACTTTGTATATTTTTTTGTAGATACAAGCAATAATATACAATTGTAATAACACACATAAATAAGATACATACTCTATATATATAAATACGAAAAACTACTTAACCAACTACTCAAAGTGTTGGCACCACTCATAAAATGACACATACCAAGGTAAGTGTTGGCACCATTCAAGAGAAGACATATATCAAGATACTAAGCAAGCATCTATTTTTATTTTGGATTTGGATTAAAATATAAGTAATGTAAAAAAAATTATATTTGTAATGATATTTATTTTACCTTTTATCAATATATATATATATATATATATATATTATTTTAATTATGATTTAAAAGTTCTTACTTATAACTATAATTCAAAAAATTTTCAATATAGGAGTTTTAGTCATCACTATATTTAAAAAAAAAATATTGAAAAAATAAATTTTGAAAGAAATTTTACATGTCACAATTAATTTCATACTCATATTTTCACAAACCTTGTCAATTTTATTGAAAATAAATGTGAATATGACACATATGAAAATCATTTTGCATATAATATATAGAGAATATTAATTTTTCTACATCATGCATACAAATAATAGTTTTAAATATAATATTATATTATTATAATATAAAATTTATTTGACATTTTTCATTATCATTTTTTATATTTTGAATTCATTTGTTTTTAAATATTTCAGGTTGGATTTTATTTAGCTTTCAGTAGAATCAAAATTTAAAATACATTTAATACGAATAATTTGTTTTTGTCAAATACAAATAATTATTTTATTTATACAATATTGTAACTCCTAATTTTTATTTAAATCCAATTCTTATATCCTAATTTTAATAATATTATAAATTTTAAAATTCTAATAAATTTTAATTTTTTATTTCAGTTAATATATGTTAACCTTGTACAAATCAGTTTGTAAGTAACTTAATAAAATGATAAAACTCAAATAAAACATCAATCATTTAACCATCAGCAAAATGTTTATTTGGTTCATATATCTATTCTTTAAATTTTTTTTATTTGGTAAGGCACACTTACAATTAATTTCGACAGTATTTATAAAATATGATATTAAGTTGATGTAAAAATTTATATTTGTAATTATATTTAGTTTATTTGTATTCATATGATATTTTTTTTTAATTATTATACATGAGTTATTAGTTATTTCCAAAGTGAATATTTTTATACATAACATTTATTTTTTTGTAAAGAAAAATTTATATGTCACAGTTTGTTTCACACCTTATCATATTTTTCAAATGCCATGTTAGTTTCTGGTTGAAAATAAATATAATGATGACATATAAGCAAAAAAAAAAGTTTGAAAATAATATTTAGAGAATTGATTTGAAACTTGAAATCAATAGGAATCACGATTGTAGAAATCTATGTTTTTTCTGTCTAACGAAATATTTTTTTACTTTTACTATAAATGATAAGAATAAAAATTAAAAGTAACTGACATCGCTCAAATTAGTTTTATGATTATCAATTATCTTAAGTTCATGTTCTAGTTATACTATAAGACAAAGTTAAGTTTTATGTTTTAATAATTCATCTAAACCCTTTAAATCCTAAATCTAACAAGGTAACTACTCAAACTTAATTAGACAAGACATAATATAAACTGAATAAATTGCATAAATAGATAATGTAAAAAGCAATGGAGTTCCAATACAAATCTCTAAAGAAGTCCTAATCTTCTCTCCAAAAATAAAAAGCTTTTAAGAATAACTATGATGGTAATTGAAAGGTAGTGTTTGCCTAAACAATAGCAAAACCTATAAATATACGTATAAAGCCAGTCAAGGGAAATTTAGTAGTATATGGACTTTCTAGGCCTGAGTCGGTCATGAATCAAATCGGCGCCGTATACTCGTGCGGGTGTCGAGCGACACCAAGGAAAAGGTGTTGATCGACACTTCTTCTGAATCTCTGCTCTGACTCCTGATTTCTTGAACAGCTACGGATTTCCTCATCAATAAGTTCCAAAATGTTCCATAATCTTCACATTTCTCCAAAATATACATCTATCTGAAAAGACTCTAAGTAAACTCCAAACATATATAGTAGACTATAATATGGCTGGAAACTGGTAAATAACTCTCTTAGACTTATCATTTTGTTAGTCTTCAAGCAAAAACATAGAATAGTCCTTAAAAAGGGTTTGAAAACAAGGACTCAGACAGATTTAAACTTATTATCAACATCGAATCAATGCCAACCTTAGAAACCATTATCATCCATCCAACAACTTAGCTAATACTGCATGACAAAGCCCTCTACTAACCTCACTTTTTACATAAAAAAGGTGTAGACTTTACCTTGAGAGTACCGATCATAGGACACATGGACTTTTACTCAAGCAAGTATCAAAACACACATGAAGTCTTCTCTGATCCAATTTTTCCCATTATTTCTCTCTTTTCTGAATCTTTTTCTCTTTTCTTCTTTCTCAATTTTTTTTTTCTTTTTTTGCAAAGTGAAGGCGAATAATGGGGTCATAGAAAATTTTCCCACCCCTCACTTCTCGCTTTTTGTGATTATTATTTTGAATAAGAATAGTGAGGTCTCAGGAAATTATCCTACTCCTCTGTTTCTTAGTAAAACATCTCAATTTTTTTCTAGATGCCGAAGAGAGAGAGAGAAAAAAAGAAAATCAGAAACGCACATACTTTTACCTTCGAGACTTGCAGAAGGAATCTGATCTAGTGTATATCAAGCCACAAGCACGCAAATTAAGTTGATTAGGTTTGAGGTCAGCTTTGGTTCCTTAAGACATTGTTAACAAGTGTGGTTTTTACTGGCATGTGATCCGCTTTGGTATTTCCATCTTATACACCGTGCAATCACTAAATCTAAGAATAGTGCTAGTAGTTAGATAATACTTAAAATTGAAAAAGTTTATCCTCCCCTTCTTGACTCAATAAAACTCAAAATAAAAATCATAAAACTCAAAATAAAACACAACATCAGTAGCTTCAAACATTCCCAGTGTTATATATTCCGGTGGAAAAATAAATCATAACTAAAAATTTAATAAAGAAAACGGTATACCTACATGCTGATATGTGTGTCAGTCGATGCTTGTTTACATACTCGTCTTCCTCAGATTTTTTTACTTGAAAATAAATAAACACAAAAAAGTCAATAAGAAATGAGATAAAAACAAATTTAAAACTTACTAATGATTTTACATTAATTCTTTAGCCTGAAATTGTGGAGGTTTTTGGCTAGTAGGGAGATAATTGAATATTTGTTTGGAAACAAGTATCAACATCTTCTCTGCTCATTCAAGCCATGTGCCTACAAAGCTTTTGATGGCTTCTTCCTCTTTGGTTCTATGCTCTTGTTGCCTCTGTATAATCCACCTTCAGCTCCAGTTCCTCATACATTTTCTTAACAATCCAATATTGTTCTTGATAGGGAAACATATTGCATCAATCATTCTGTATAACTCATAGAGCATCCTCTCTTGAGCTGTAACAGCTTCCGCCACATCTCTTCTATATGTCTCAGGTTTTGGCCGATAAGGACGGTTAGGAAGGACTACAGGCATCATACTTTGGTAAACTCAAGTGACAACCTCTCACACTATCTTTCATCTCAAGCATTGCTTATATATCTTTATTTGACACGGTGATGATCTTTCCATCCTTAGCATGTGCATTCCACTCTTCATTTGTATAAACACCATACTTATCTAGTGCTATAACACATATCTTTATTCTAGGAGGAGTGGCAGTTTAAACTAAGAAAGTTTATCGAAACCATTGGCTCACAGGAGTGTCGACCGGTGCTGGTTGGGTGTAGATCGACACTTCACCGTAATCTTCATGTTTTCGCCAGAATCTGAATAACAAACTATCCATAACATGGATCAACTCCTATATCAATGTAGATCGTGTGTCCCTTGATCACTTGAATAGGGTAATAAACTGCGTTATTGTCTATTAGTGCCATGCACAACTTGTTTGTATGTATGTCATAAACAACTCTTATAGTAGCCATGAAAGCTCTCCCAAATAGTAAAGAAGAATTACAGTCTATCTGAATATGCATAACATAAAAATCTACTCGAACTAAGGCATTGCCAATTTGTAGGGGAAGGTTTTTGACTATTCCTCTTACTTTCACCTTAAATTAATCCACATAAGTGAATGATTCACCAGAAGGTTCTATCTTCAAGTTCAGCTAAGTAGCCATTACCCTAGGCACGGTACTGACTGAAGAACTCATATTACATAGTGTATTCAGATAGCTGTGACCTCCAACAATATACATGGAATTATGAACTTCCAAGGATCACTTTTCTTCTTCAGTGTAATCATCTGCTTTATCTTGTATCTAATCTGATAGAACATACACTCGATGTCTTCTTAGGTTTCTCAACTTTCTTTGAAAAACATTCATATTCTGTGGGCCCAATAAGCATCATCGAATGGTACATCTTCTGGTATCCTCTATATTCTTTTGGTAAAACTATATATCTCTTTATCATTAGCCTCTCTCCTTAGATACTTGGGAACATCGATCTTCTTCTTCTTTCCATTAGGATTATATCCCTCTGTTGCTTGCTCAATGATGATAGGCTCTGGTGCATCTTCAGTTTGACTGGTGTTAACTGTTGGCTTTGTTGATGTCTCAGAATTGTCTTGTTGCATTCAAGCGGTTTGCATCGATACTTGGCAAATGAACTTGGTATGTCACATGTGGGTGTTGATCGCCTTCTGTGTGGTGTAAATCGCCTTCGGTGTGGTGTCGATTGATGCTTGTCGTCTCAAAAGATCATACGGCTTCAGCAAGGGGTGTCGATCAATGCTCAGCTGCTGGTGTCGAACGATTCCAGTGCAAGCTACAAAAAAAACATGGAACTTTCGACTTGAAAGTTTCCTTCTTGAAGCTTCTCATCCCTCACCACTTGCTATGGTACTCATGCGGTGCTTCTATCCAACCTTGAAATTTTCTTTAAGCATCGCTTCATGTCTCTTCACGGCTTCATTAGTCTCAACCACTTGAGTTTGCAGCTTCTTCACATGGATGTTGAGAGCTTCGAAAACTTATCATTCAGGTTGGTTCATACATCATTTATCTTCCTAGTGAAATCTATAGTCAGCTTCTGCTGTCCCTCAAGAACTTGATCAAGCATGTCTTCAATTTTTCTTTCTTGAGTTGTTGGTGCATGATTTTGGTAAGAAGAGGCTCCATAGTTCATGTCGTTGTTATTGTTGTAGGGTTTCTGATACTGCAAACCTATGTTGTATTTATTCCTTTGACCATTTCCATAGATGTTCTTGTTTTCACTCTGATTTCCAGACCTATGATTCTGAAAACCATTACCACTGAACTAGTTCACATTCCTCGTTGCCTTTAACATTGTCGACATTTACAACCTTTACATTTCATGCGAAGATAATTGTTTTTCTTCAGAAACTTATGAACACTGTCCAACTTTGCTTTAACTTAATCCATCTGCTCTTTTCCCAAGCTGATAACCGATTTCTTCGTCTCAAAATCAATGTTAATGGTGCTGTTACTAGACGTCAAGTTCTCTATAAGTCTCAAAACGTTTTCTGGATCTCTAGTGTTATAATTTCCCTCACTAGCTGTATCTAGCGCCATCTAGTAACCAAAGAGATGCCTCTGAAGAAGGGGCTAAATAGTTGTACCTCGTTGATATAGACAGTCTCTTTGATATAATTTGAATATGAACCAAGAGCTTCTGAAAAATTTTGTAGGCTCTCGTGTGAATGTAGTAATCATATTCCTTATGTCTTTAGATCGCACAACATCAAAAATATTATGCAGGAAGGCATTTTTTATGTCAGATCAGGATGTAAAAGATTTTGGTGGTAACTGCTTAAGCCAATACGTAGATTCTCTAACAAGTGAGTACTTTAAGCCTTGCGGAGAAGGTATTTCTCAGGGAATCTATTGATTTTAATAGCAGATACAAGATACTTGAACTACTCCAGATGATCCATCGGATGCTCATGTGGGTGACCATAATAAGGTGTCTGCACCATAAGTGTTAGGTATGCGTGCTTCAGCCAATGTTCTGGGTCAAGCACCCTTAACTACAATTTCTTGATTAGTTGCATTTTGATCAGGAACTACAACCCTATGATCATCAAGTCTCTGACCTACTGCATTATGCATATGATTCCTCGATTTCATGCATGTCTCCATTCTCATTCCTATCAACACAAGAGTCGCAACCATGTTTCTTGCTCTTGGGGTTACACGTTTCTTGTTGCGGTGATTGTGACTCAAAAGGTAGGAGGATGAATAACATATTGTTTGGCATAGTACTGATCTGGATAGTTGTAATCAGCCAATGTTCAGGGTCAAGTAGCCTCAGCCTTAACTACAATTTCTTGATTAGTAGCATTTCGATCAGGAACTAAAACCCTATGATCATCAAGTCTCTGACATGTTGCATTATCCAGATGATTCCTCGAATTCATGCATGTCTCCATTCTCATTCCTTATCAACACAAGAGTCGCGACCATGTTGCTTGCTCCTGAGATTGTAATGATCAATGCTTTGGGAGTGTCGATCGCATCTCGGGCACAAGGGGTATCGATCGACAAAGAAGTGGTGTCGATCAATGTTGCTCGCTTCTCTTTGCGGATCATTCGTTAAAGACGTGTATGGTCTGAAAATAAAATCTATTTCTCTTTGTTGCTTCTAATATAGTCGGGAATGCACCTGGAAAACACAAATTTTTTTATTGTAAGTAAAATAAATAAAAACTAGACTAAACATATCAATCAAGTCTAATGGCGAATCCAGTGCTCCCTGACAATGACACAAAATTTGATAACACTAAAATTATCCTAGAGCAACCTTCTCTCTAAAACAAGAGACCATATTTGAGTATTTATGGATCAAATCCACATAGAGCATGTTCACACAATAGACTATAGATATTTAGATGAAGCTAGGAAATAATTTTTAAATCAATAAATAAGGCAGTAAACAAGTAATCAGTTGGTTGTAAGATATATGGGAAAATATCTAGACATAAGGCTTCAGACGATGTTAAGGCTGTGTGATGAACTGTCTCAAAACTCGAATGCAATAGTAAGATATCTAGCTTTCGATGCGAGTCTAATCAGAAGACTAAGTCTTCTGTTACAGTTGCCGCATGAAAACAATGAATGAGTATCGATCGATACTACATAGTGTCGACCGCTACTTCTTGAGATAAGCATGAACATCTTAATCGATATGTTCACAAGGTTAACTACACCAACCGTCGCATGTGCCTAACGACCTAGCTCAGCAAAATTATATTCAAGAGTTGAACCCACTTATGCGGTTGTCAATTATCTTAAGTTGGGGGTTCTAGTTCACTACTACTCTAGAATACAAGTATTTAATCAATTCTGTTGAATGATCTTGATAAATCACCATAGCAGTTCTTTGTTTCAATAATTTATCTAAACATTACTAAATCTTAAATTTAATAAGTTAACTACTCAGACATAATTAATCAAGGCATAAAGTTTAACTGAATGAATTGCATAAATGGTTAGAGTAAGAAAACACTGGAGTTCCAATAATTTATTACAAAACAGTCACCTGATTTGAATTCATTGATTGAATAACACCCTCTAAAGATAGTTTTAGTTGTTGAATTCTGAAATTTCTGTAGATCTTAGATTTGATTTCAATCTTTAGTTCATTAGACTCCACAACAATGATTTGAAATTAATTTTAAATACAAAAAAATTTAAACTCTTTTGAAATGAATAACACTAAATTTTAAAAACTAGGTTTAAACCATTAATTGAATAACACCAAATTTTAAATTAGATTTATAAATACTGTAACTAATAACACTATATCTTAAAATATAATGTATATTTAAACTCTATAAAAATATATGATTAAATAACACTACCTAAATGATTGTATAAGACACAATAATCGAAGACAGTGAAAGTTAAAAACTTAAAAGTGAGTTGCGCGGGGAGCTCTCTTTGTCCGTGTCGTGTTTCTTTGATTATGTGATGGCTTTTTTTTTTTTTTTTAAATGTCAAAAGAAGATAGGTTTATTGATTAACCAAACTGCCGTAAACCTCAAAAAAGCTATATCTTTGTTTTTATTTGAACTTAAACATCTTTGTTTTTGATAATCCAAAACTATTTTATTTATTAAACGATACGTAAGAAATCAAAATTACATTACCAAGACAGAAGAAGTGAGTGCGTTTTGGGAGCTGAGAAGCGTCGAGAGTTGTATTTTTTTATCTAGAAAAAAAATGTGATGTGACACTTTATTTTTAATTAATGTTTTACATTAATTTTTAGATTTAAAAACTCATCTAAATACAAATAATTAGATAATTAAATAAAACAATAAGCATATTAAAATATTCACACCATGCATAATTAAAAATATGATATGACTCGATTCAAACCTTCGTATTATAAAGTATTATATTATGCTAAACTAAAATTAATTTTTTTTTTTACAATAAACAAGTCCAATTGCAAAAAAAAGGTAAATACAAAGAAAATCATTCATAAAAATAATAATAGCCACATAATATAAAATAAAGTCTTTCAACTAAAAATGAATATCAAACAAAAATAATAAGGAATAAAATTTCTGCACCCCTACGTTTCATTCCACAGCCTTGATGCGTCCTATCAGCGAGTTTGTTTCTTGCTACTATTTGTTTCACCTCGAACTAACATGAACACATATCTCCATATCTGAATATATAGAGAAATTTATCTTTAAAAAAATTATGATTGAAAGTTATTTTTTGGATAACACAAAATAAATATTTTTATATAATAGTTATTACTAAATCACTGAAGTTCATTTTAACTAATTTAATTATTAATTAAAGTTAGATTTTAATGAAAAAAAATCACTTCACAAATAATAGTATAGATAATTAAATAACTTCTTTTCATTAACAAACATTTTCATCATAATATAGATATTTTTATTGCGTAAAATAAACTTGAAAAAAAATACATACATTTGAAATATTTAATAATAAATTGAAGATAAATTTATTAAGATATGAAAAAGTATTCGCAAATAATAAAGTTATTTTTATTGCATAAAATAAATTTGAAAACACTCATGTATAAATAAAGCTATATACAAAATCTATACGTAGAGATTTTTTTTAATATAAACTATGATGTGAAATATTTTTTTAATAATAAATTTTTAATAGAAATATAATAATCAAATCAATGAAATTCGTTTTTAATTTATAATTAATTATATATTAACA